>OY968835.1:12975567-13104516 GCA_963695495.1 Hololepta plana
GTTCGTTCCTACATGGAAACCTCGCTCTTATCTCACGTATCAACGTAATTATCGTTTATACTAATCAGTTCAAATAATAAAAGAACATGCAAGCTCGCATACTAAAACGCTTAAATAACGTACACACGTATGTACGTATTAAGAATAAGCGAGACGAAGGTAAAAAGTCGAGGAGCGAAAGCGAGAGATAAAGCTACGTCGTATTAAGGAATGAAAGATTGAGCGGAACCGCTAATTAGACTCAGCATCGAAAATTTTAATTGAAAATTATTATTATTATCGCCGTGCCCAATGAGAAACGAGCGGATTTGATTCGATTAAAATTGGGGACCACAAAGCAACATGTAATTTTTTTCGCAAAATGCTACTGACAGGGTAAATGAGCGAAAGATTGATTATAACCACTTACACATCGAATTATTTCTTCGCCCCACTCGCTATCTCTTCGTCATCGTTTTCAACTAGTTACTCCCCCAAGTTAATTTTTTAGCTCCCATTTAAATGGATCGCATCGTCGTCGTCGTAAAAAATGATTCGCGTAAAAAAGTTAGTGTCTCGGTGACATCCATAATTGGCAAGACAAATGCAATTATAATCGTTTAATGAGAGCACGGCGCCCCTCGTCATTTTCCATCCCTCCTCGTCGAAGGAATTATCTTAAAACTAGGACGCAATTCGGGGCGAACTTTCGTGGACGAGAAATAAAAACTTTCTCCGATGGTTTACTTTACTTTATAAATTGCGTGTGCAAACGATTGTTACTCTTATAAATAGAATATGGACATAAATCTGGAGGAGGAGAATGAATAATATGAAGTGAGTCGAGAGCGACGAGGACGGTCGGAAAATTGCGGAAATATATTGTTTATGCTTATGCGAGCCCCTCGTGGAGAAGAAGAGGATGGCAGAGGGAAAAAAGTAGGACCAATGCACTGTGAAATAACCAATACTGTTCGGTATGTTGGATAAAAGTCGGAGGCGAATAAAATATTGTCGGGAGAAGGCACTTGATTGATCGGATACCGTTCGAATGTAACGTAATGTGACAATAATATTACACTCTGACATTCTTTACCTGTCTACCTCTGCTATCTTAATACAGTTAAGTGTTTCGACGTTTGCTTTATTATCTATATAAAAATAGATAGGACGTGATCCATTATTTAATCAATCCTATTACTTTTAACGCAAAACAATTCAATTCCTTTTACCATTCATTCATTCGCGTCTGTTTTGTTCACATTTCGACCATACGAATGCCTCGTTCCTCTCAGTTCGAAGCAACCGCGTTCGCCCTGTATATGAGCGAAAATGAAGGATTCATTTAACCCTTATTCCGTTTGTGCCAAATCGAACGTGAACACTGTCACTGGCATAAAATTGATGTATTTCATTGAACTCCGATGCGTATTGGATGGACAAAAAAAGAATTTGTCTTCGATTCGCATAATATCGGTTTTAGCTCCGCAATTGGCCGCCGCCCGAAAAAAGAAATTAATTCGCCATGAAATTAAGCAACGAATGATATGGAAAAAGGTAAGAAGATGGCGAGAAGTAACTAATGATTTATGTTTAAGTGAGACTTAAAGGCGAGGGCGATGGAAGAGGTGGAAGAAAGACGGAAGCGGTCTTCCTGCAAAAGAAGTTCATTACGACCGCCAAACTTCGGTTTCCCATTCTCCCGATAACAACGGCGTCCTTTAAGGCGAGACACCTCGAAAATAAATAGGTAATATATTTCCAACGTTTTCATTTACTTTTTATCAACGTACACGGCCCCTCGTCCCCATAATTTTTCCAAACTCTCCACGTCCTCGTTTCTTTTCGCGCTGCACGATGATGGATCGCATAAATTCTTGCTCGAATGCAAGGAAATTAGAATTTAAATCTCTTAATTAATAAATTTCGCTCGGGCCTCTTTATCAGCTTATTTCGTTGCACCATCGCCGTTCTCAGGTCGATGTAAAACGTTTATGCTTATTCGCATAATAATACATAATGGCGATGATGATGATGATGATGATAAAATTGTCGAAAAAGGAGAAAAATGCGAGAAAGGAGCGGAGAAAGAGATCGATGACGAGACGCTCGGTTGTAAATTCGTTCGGTACGAACCGTACATAACACATTTACGTCGAGCGGAAAAAGTCGTGAACAGCGATGCGAGTATTAAAATTCATTTTTATTCGATGGAACGGCTCGATAAGGATGGAAGGAGTGCAAGGAGCCAGATTAATATGTCGCCCTCGGCCTACGGCCTATTGTACAGGTAGCCGAAGAGTCACTAATAATCGTGGTACGTTAACATGGTTGTAAACAAGACGAGATATTACCATCTGCCTCTGCAGCGTTTCGATGCCAGTCATAAGCGGAGGCTTTCTTTCGCATATTACTAACTAGCCGTAGAAGAAGCGACAAGCACCAACGGCAGCGGCAGACAGCGTGGCTTGTAATCTAATTGGCGTCGAAAGTTCTTTAATTCGCGTCGCAATGCGGTCCCGGAGAGTTTGATACTCTTCGCGAATTACAATTAAAAAGTCCGCCCTTTAATGCTCGACTTTTTTCTCTCGTTTTTCTCTTCTTCTCCTCTTTCTCTCGCCAAACGGAGAAGGGAAGTGAACGAACGGTTAATTCGAGGGGCGGGCGGTGTCGCCCCGTTCAATAAATATCGGGACGGCGAATTTGATTTGTCATTATCACACGGAACCTCGTAGTAGTAGTTGAAAGGCAAAAGAATTTTCTTTATCATTAGTTATGGGGATGATGTTGATTGGATTTCGAAGAGAACTCGCTTCCGGTCAATTTATCACTCACGGTCATCTTGCGTTTGTGATGCAGATTACGAATGACGCTTCGGAGGAATGCGAAATTGTTGAGCGAGGAGCAAAAAAGTGGCGAGAGAAAGGAATAAAATAAGAGGAAGGAAAGAAACGTGGGGGGACGGAATAAGAACGAAGGGTGACTGTGCTCTTTATACAAAAACTGGGGAAGCGTATTGAAGTGAGCGAGCGGGCAACGCGAGCGACGGTCACTCGAATGCGTCCTAACTAAAAATCGCCCTCGCACGCCGTCGCTCCCGTTTCGACTACGGCGAAACGATCTCCAGAGACCACCTATTCAAACGTTGCCTTTTGCCCCGTCGATGTCAAATCAGCCGCTATTCACTCGCAGATACTCCTCGTTCGAATAATGCTTAAACAATCGCTCTCGACTGTTCCTTTATCGCATAATTCGGACCCACATTACATTAAACGAAACGTACATTTACGCATTGCAACGTTCAATTTCCTGCGCGCAGAGAATCTCGTTTGCCGAATTGCACATCAATCAATTCCCACCTTCAAATTTACTTCAGTCGCATTGTACAACGAAGACTTTACGAAAGACAAGATTCGTGAACAGCACAAGAAACTTGGGAACGTTCATATACAGGGCGTTAAGAAGCGTACGGCCCCAGGATAAGCAGAAAAGTCCTAATGCGACGAAAGATGTACCCTTTAAATTAAAAAAGGAATGCTTTAGTACAGGTGTGAAGCAGCACGTGGCTATCAAGAAATAATCTTCTCTTTCTCTGATATTTCTGGTACTTTTCTTATTTATGCGCCTCTATCGGGTTTCTCACTCGCGTTAGGTTCCCCTTACGACGTGCTAATGCGTTTGTATTCGAAGAAATAGGTAGCATAAGAATTAGAATGCTCGATAGTCTTATCGAATCAAAGATCGCCTTCAATGCGCTTTATTTTCGCCAGTCGTACGGAATAAAGTGACTACGATTTGAATTATACTCAAGAGTGAAGTAAAAAGTAGCAAACAAATTCATTATACAGAAAAAGAAAGAAGAAAAGAAAATGGTGCGACATTAATATCGCGACTTTTGTTAATTCATTTTTATTATCATCGGAGGAGTAGTGATAGTAGTTAAACGCGAACCCTCGTGTGTCAAATAAATATTCCCGCCGTGTCTTCGCGAGGAGATAAAGTTTTTTTGCGCAGTAACTCTATGTCAAACAAAACGTACACAGATTCGCAAACTTTTCCTCCACGCTTTTTCGCACTTTTTGCACTCATCGGCCCTTTTTCAAATTGCCTCTATGGCTGCCCCATGCAATTAACGCAAATACGTTTTCTTCTTATCTCAAAAACAACACAAACTATAGAAATATACGTTTATTTAACATTTAAATTAGTTAATTCAATTGCAACTTTGAACGAATGACATTTTAATTAATGAACGCAACATTATTTCCAAACAAAAAATCGACGATTTCTTTAAGCCCTTGGAGGCTTTCTGGTATCAGGATTGTTTCCCTGTGAAGAAAAAAAATAATGAAAAGATTGGTGCATAAACCAATTTGATTTAAATAATTTATAAGTCCATCGAGATGAAAATGTTTGGAAACAAAGGGGGAAGGAAGAAGATTTGAAATTAAGTTGTGCAATAATGAAAACAACGTCGAGTTCGTAGAATTATGTTTTTCATTTAAATGAAGAAAATATTTTGATAAGAATCGGTCGTTAAAAACGTTAAAGTAACGGAGTACGAGATATATTGTGACAAGCGGGGCAAGGCGTATTTTATGTATTATGCACCCTCAACCCTCGCCGATTACCTGTTACAACCCCGTGTGATGCATGTAGACATTAAAACTGTCAAAATATTATCTGATAAGTAATTGTAGATTTTCTAACAGTAAAAATATTACGCTACTTCTGCACTTAAATCAAAGGAAGGAGAAGCAATCTAAGGGAAGAGAAACACAAAATAAAAGAAAAAGGAAAATTATTAACCAAGCAATCTACCGAAGAATAAATTTCGTATTTTCCCCATTTTTTTTTACTCTTAAGCTCTTTCTACTTACGGTCGCGTCAACATGCTCAAACTGGCCTTTATTTAGGAATACGTAGCTGACGGAAAAAGAAAGAAAAATAAATTAAAAACGATTACATTTATCTTTAATTTTCCTCGGAAACTCGCAGCTACGAAAAAAATCGTGTACCTCTTTATGTGCTTGGCAAAAAAAGGGAATTAATTCAATTATAATTCAAATGCACCCTTACAAGATATCGCGGTGCTAAAGCAGAAATCTCCGCTGTACACTTATGGGATTTTGTTGGTAGCATTTAAATACGTAAAACACAACATTTCGCCTGTAATCTCATATTAATTAGTCCTCGTATCGTTGTAAAATGCAAATCATTTTAATAAAAGCCTCCGTCTCCGTTAGTTTACGACGCATGTTCGTCCTAATGGTATTTAATTGCATTCGCTCTTATTAGGAGCCAAGGTGCAGGTTCATATGTGGCCATGTATTTATGCAGATTCCGTTTCATTTCGTTTCCTAACATTTTATTACATTAATTCGTTTAATTAATTCATCCCATTTGTTTTCGTCGTCTTTCATAAACAATTTACGATTATTATCTACGTCAGATATTTTAAGAAGAAACGAGCATGAAGTTATGAAAAGAAATGATAAATAACCAATAGCTCAGTCGCTAAACGTAAGAATCGAAGGGAAATAATAAATTACGAGCGGAATTAAAGGGAAAAAGAAGCGGGCGAGGGAAGAATAGAAAGAAGTAAGACAAGAAGTTGTTCGGGAGAACGAAGACAGAGAGAACGAGTAAAACGTGTACGAACGAGAATGTGCTATTTGCATACGAAAATAACCAATCTGTAACAATAAAATGTAACAAGTATGTGACGGGAAATATGTACTGTAAAATTTCATTTTAAAAATGATGCGTTTTAAATTATCGCAGCAAAGTGCCTCGCGGGACCATTAAATCGTTCCGGTCTATTACGGGATCCTGACTGTGTTCCGGGGGAACGCAAAGACCGATACCTTACTTTATGCGTACACCAAACGTACGGGTCTCCTTATTGCCAAAATAAGCTTCCCCAACACGCAATTTTAGCACATAACAACGTTTATCTATCGCATAAATCACAGTCGAAATTTAATTGCAAAATCGCAGATCGTTAGAACAGGTCCTCGAGATCTCTACAAAACGATCTAGATGTCAATGTCGAACGATTGTGAAGGTGCAGACGGATTTTGCTGCATGTGTGAAGAAGACGAAGTAAAACGAATGAAATCCATGAGGGAGTGTTTTATCTTAGAGCGTATGCGAACGTCGCGTGATCGGCATTCGCGAAATGGTTCAGGTAAATAGGGCGAAAATTTCTTTATGACATAAAGACACACGCGCCGGCTGGATCTGTCCTGATCCGGCACTTATACCGACAATTTCGGATGTGGAAGGATCTTCACTGATTTACTTTTATTGCTGCATTTACATTTTAACATTACCGCGTAACGCATCCGAGCCCAACTTCTTCCTCTTCTTCTGGTCCCCCCGTTTCTTGATCTCGTTCTCTTCGCACCGTTTTATTTCGCTCCGTATTATTACCATCCGCAAAAATCCGCGTTTTTACGTTCCACTCTAAGTGGAAATATCTGGTAGACGTCTCTAGCGGCCAATAGGCATTCATATTTCAACCGTGTTAAGAGATTGCGGACGAGGGGACTCGTGTACACGCGATGCCTCTTTAAAATGCCACTAATTCGAAATTACCGCTAAAAATTTTACATCGGAGGCATATAAAAAAGGGCCAAACCCTTTTGCGCCTTGGCATCGTTCCTGCTACCTTCTGCTTTTCTCGCTCTTTGCCTTCGTCTCCTCCTTCGGCAACTTTAAAACGTTATTGTGTGTGAAATTAAAATGTAAATTTTAACCCCTTTTAAAAGATGTACAAAGAGCGCTCGTTATCGGAGTTAATTTCGCATCTTGTTACACAACTTAATCACAATAACAATAACGGCGGCTTTAATTCTTTAACTTTGGCCCCGCTTTAATTATTCATAATGTGCTCTTATAATGATTGCCAAATAAGCCACGAATGAGGTAGAGTTAAACGCCGTTCTTCGATTATGCACAACTTTTGCGCTTAATGACACATAAATGGAGTACGATTTTTGTTTTCTTCGCAATTAAATTACAAATATTTTTTACTAAACGTCAATTAATTAAATTATAACTTACAAGATTCTATAAACCAGCGCTATTATTATAATGCTCAGCATCAGATCCCGGCTTTGATTGTGAAAGAAAAACATCTTTTCTTTGTCAGTCTTTAAGTTCAAAATCGACTTTTTCTTCACGAAATTCAAGAGCAATCGCAAATGATGATTAATTTATAATGTGTCAAAATGACATAACATAAATAAACTGACGAACGGTACCGTCGTTAACTAATGTCATTAACTAATGTCATTAAGTTACGTCTTGAAATTCTGTCACTGACTTATGTCAGATATTTATGTCAAGTTGTTTCGCGCATTTTATTTAATGTTTTAACTACTGTTACGTATCATTTCACTTATTAAATTAATTTGACAGATTAATAAAAGATGAAAAAAATCAAGAAGGATATCGTACGTTGACTTTTGTTTCTTCGAACGGCCAAACTTTCGGCGACATCTATTAGAATGCGAGCTAATCTACGGGTAGTAAGCTTCGCCTCCAACGGCAGCACCGGTCCAATCCTTTTGTCCTTCGGCAAGGAACTTAATTTGCAATAATATTTAATTTCGTTAAAATCGCTAAGTTAATTATTTGAGAACCGAAGGGAATCCACTCTTCGAAAGCACTTGATTTGTTCGATGGAGAAAGGAAAGGATTAATTCGATAATTATTAAATGGTGCAAATTCACTGCACTCGATGCCTTCCCCCTTTTAAATTTCGATTTTAATAAGGCACTAAACCGTGTCGCGTGTATATGTTTGAAATAATCGTGATAATGGTAAACGTAAAAAGGGAGGAGGCGGGGGATGGGGTGGGCGAGGGCGACAGGGAGAGAGAGAGAAAATGGCAAATGAGTAATTGCCAACATATTGCCCATCGCGCGAACGGTGCCTTTCGCCCCGTTTAAACGCGACATGACGAGGAGGAACACGATGATGGTTACATCCGACACGACAGGGGCGACTATTATGTCAACTAAAAACTGATTGACAAGAGGGTGTTTAATGCAAATTAACACTAACGTCGGAAATGCTCACAGATTATTATCTAATTTCGAAATTATCATACGCCCATTCGAAATGGCACGACGACACTCGCGTATGTACATCGCACTCCGTGACGATTTGATATTTTGCAAATTTATGCCAATTGATTGCGTAATTGTTATTCCACGATTATCCTCGATAATAAAAGCCTAATTCGTTTCAGATTTCTCGCAAAAATTTCAATCGCGTTTATCTCTTAACTTCTTTGAGACTCATCTTCGTTATTGATTGGAACGTTAAATGCACGAAGAGGACTGATACTATTAGATTTAAGGGAATTTACATGCAAGTCGAGAACCGAATGGCTTCTTTCCTCGCTAAAATCAAAACGCAACTCGTGAAGCTGGACACATAAATAACCGTTACTTAACGTTAATTGGTTTTTATATAAAACGAACGGAGAGAGAGCGAAATAAGTAAAATAAACGAGACGTCTTCACTTCAATCTTCCGCCGATATTCTAATGAGTATAATAAGGTTGATAGTTAACGAGAGTGCCGAAGACGTAGGAGCAGAGCCTCTTTCTTCAGCCTTCATGCATATACTGCAATTTGCATGTTAACTAGTTCCTATCTTCAAATATCGACAGAAGGGGATATCTTGTTTCTCTTTGACAACGTGCCACGTGCATTGCATTAGATTCCGCGTTTTGACATAATCATTCCGCGTCATCTTATTCCACCATAACCAAACACTGATGGGCGATGCCATCGCAGCAACTTGGTAATTTCATTATGTATTATTATATTTGTACGGGAGACGGAGAGAGAAAGAAGGAGCAAAAAGGGCGAAAAATAAAGAAGACGAAGGGAAAAAAATTGTATTTTCGTCTTTTCGCATTCGCGGGAATGCGCATTGAATATAACTCAAGATGTAACATTAGGTTTCAAATTTGAATATTACGTTATTTTCGTTTTTCTTTTCTTCGGAGCGAAAAAAATGGAAATTTTAATGCACGTCTGCAAGCAATGGAAGCGTTCGAAGAGCTGATGAAGGCTGCACGAATAACATGAAGGTGATTAAAATTAGTTAAATCCTTAAGACAATTCACGTCGGGAAAGCATTTCTACGTCCATTTATTTATAGGTCGTAAATCATGCTGGAAAATCAACAGTAGGAGGACGGAAGCTGAAGCGCAGCGAAACGGAGGAGGAAGAAAACGCGAAAATCGAAGGAGCGAAAGAAAAACGGGCGAAACAAAAGGGAGCCTCGCTATCTCGAGAACACATGCCCGGCCGCGTTCGACGTAGCCGGCCGCAGAAGGACGCAAAATTTTTCATTCATATCTCCCAAAATGACAACGATTTCGATGCATTTCCATATAAATTACATCATATTTCTGTTGAGCAGGGGGTTTCGTAGACGCGTCTTCGAAGGCCGTTAGTCATCCTAACAATGATTTATGGAGGCTAACATATTGTCGGGCGGTTCGAATTCGACCACTTACTGCTTGATACCGCCGGCCCCCGTGCAACATGCGAAGGAAGAGCGAGAGGACGAGGACTGCGAGCGCGGAACGACAAGAACGAGACGGCGAGAGAAGGACGGCGCGATCCGTCCGTCGCATCCGTGCGACGACGACGGTGTGTAATCAAACTGCGGCCCCGTTGCCGTCCTAGTCTTTTATCCATCGACCAATTACGCGTGTGTGGACCCATATAATTTTGTGCCATAAACCAAAATTGTTATGCGCTCTCATCGAATCGCGTTCTTAAAAAAAAGCGAAACAAAAAAGTGGTGACAGTAATTGAAATGACGCATTAAATATATTTTGCCATTCTTGTTAGACTCTCTCTTTCTCTCTTGCTTCTTTTGTCGTTATATTTTGATTTTTTTTTAAGTGGTGAAGTCATTGACAATCGACAAAACTCATTTTCGAGCTCTGTGACTAACTATGGACGTACACATTAGAGTTCATTGGAGTAATTTTGCGAGACTTCTCAAAATTCTTCCCGTTTTCTTGCCCCACGTTTTGTCTTTGCATGCGTGCGTTCCGAAGGCGCTTTAAATTACGATCGCACTTAACCCGAACAAAAAGTCATTTGACTTTCAAATCAGTCTTTCATCATGAAGTCAGTTTCAACTGTTTGGACCGATTTGCGGTTGAACCTGTCGACGAATTAAGTTCGTTTCGAGGTCGGCGAAGGCAAAACCGAAGAGATCGTCGACGATAACGCGGCGAAACGAATCATTGACGTTCGCTCTCGCAACGTGCAAGTAGCCGAACGCGTCGACTTCGGCAATGTATCATTGCAACTGCGAGGGCGCTCATAAATACCGAAGATGCGACTATAAATCGGGGATCGCGTTGCCCCACGAAATCCCATGCCGATCGTGATCGTGCGGTCCATATCGATGCCGCGCAGAAGGAGCCGAACGGCGCCGGCTCCCACCTGGGGCAGCCCTAATCAAATAACGCGATATCCCCCGGAGGGTCGACGGCGGCGGCCGTTACGAGCCGCGCTAATCACTTTTTAAGGCCGCGCGCCGGAACGTCATTACGAAATGACGGCCGACCCTCGTCCGGAGCGCCGTTAGCGGCCGTTTTACGACGCGAGATTCAACGAGTGCCGAATGTGCGTGTCTTCGCGTGTTCGCGAGCAACTTTTAATGCCGTCTCAAGTGTTGTTCTTGTTGTTGCGGTTTAGGCGAAGAAAGGGTTGTTCCCCGTCGTCGCGATAATGATCGTGTGTCGCGGTTAATAAGCGACGCGGCGTCGGCGGCGTCGTTGCAATTAAGATTAGCGAGTTAACCTGTTGGGAGTTAAGGAAACGGGTCGCGTCTCGTTATTGCGCGGTCGTCGGGATTAAGAGCTCGTGAAAATAACGGCGACGGATCTTAACAAGAGTTTGCACTCAGCCGATCTCTTTTTTGGTCGGGCGCGCGTTCGAATGGGAATTAGTCTCCCTTTTAGCCGTCGCAGCGAGTCGTTGTCGAATATACGACCGCTCGTTCACGTGTTTACCTGCGTCTGGCTTATGCTAATTGCCACTTTTATTGGACCAGAAACGGTCGCTCGCCCTTTCACGACCGTAAAAACCTTTAACGACGTCACACCATCGATACATTATCGCGTCGATTCGAATTTTTTCGTCCGGACTCTCGCATACGCTTCGGTCTGTCGGTTCTATTTACACGACTCTTAATTGCGACATGTTGATATTGTCGCGTTAAAATCCGATTCTCGATGGCGAAGATTTGTTTCTGATATCCTTGAAATTGCGACTCGGAAATCGCTCGGAAAGCGATCATCGATGGGAACGCTGAAGAAGGCGTTTTGTAATAAAGCGTAAAATTTCTTCTTTTCGTTTATGTATCGTCGACGATTTTGATAAGACGTCGGTTGCACGCAGCGCGCTCGATATAGTCGATTTTTATTAGTAGTAAATTCGAATCAATTAAATTCGATCGCAGCGATTTAAGCTGAGTCAATGGCTAAAATAAATTCGTTTTGATTTTGTGGATCGATGCGAGAGGAAAAGGCGACGGAATCGGAGATGGTGAGAATAAAAAACGAGGAGGAAAAGGAGGCAGAAAAAGAATTAATCTTGTATAGATTATTAGATAGGCACATTATTCCGGTGGCGGAATATAATGGGATGGATGACAGATTACAAAAGCAGTTCATTTCATGGGTATTTAATATAAATAACGACGACGGGATCGAAGTGAGAACAAGAACTTCCAAAAAGTCTTTTACTCGTCATCGTCCTACCTCATCCTTACCTGGAAACCGATTAGAACCAGCTTTGTACGTTTCATTTTAACCGTCTCGATTTATAAACAATCATTAATTCGTTTATCGTTCAATTAATTAAACCAACGGCGATTGGAGCCGTTCAAATGCCCATCGGTGATTGCTTATTAGCGCCCGAAATGAACTTATAAAACTAACGTTCGCAGTTATTAGCGGCCGACGATCAAAATTCTATATCACTTTTGATCCCGTTCTTGGTCAATTTATATTATGTCCGTGTCCAATCTGTCGCGCACATTAAGACAATAAGCTCGAACATTATTACAAGTTATTGTGTTGAACGAGATTTACCACACGGTAGCAGTTAAAACCACCCCTGTTGCGTTCCGGCTCCATCCCTCCATCCGTCCGTCGCTCGCTCGCTCCGTCCCGTTCTACTTCTTCTTTCATTTGGCTTAATAACTGACCACAATTTAGTTCCTTCCTTTTAGTTTGTTATACCGTCATAAGATTTATGACCGCATATATAGAATAATAACTAACTCGTACAACGTGAACGTTTCGAACTCGTTAACTCGCGTAAGATATTCTTCGACATTCATTCCGTCTTCGTTAATCCCATGGGAAATAAAATTATTAATAAGTTTTTCTGAATTTTTTAAGAAAAACGTACGGCTTAATGAACAATTAAAATAGTTTCCGTTCGTACGAATTAACCCACTTTCGTCTAAGCGCATACGTGTGTTACGCAATAGTTTAATTACACTTAACTAACAAAAAAAAAAGAAAATGACAAAGTTTAATTAAACCGACTGAAATTGTCCGATGGCGCGGCGAGCGAATGAATGAATCTCCGTCGCACAAAAATCTCCGTTTCATCCTTGTCGCGTTTTTCGTGAAAGCAGCGCTAATTAATGTCGAAATACGTCCGTGAATTTAATCGTTTCATGTCTTACGCTCATTATTCCATTTGTCCCTCTTTGTCCGCCGTGAATTTTATGAATGGAATAGCTTTTCGAGCGGTCGAATTGTTCGCCGTTCCTCTACTTCTGCTTCTCGAACGAGACGTGAACAAGATGACGGTTCCTGTTATGCAGACGGTGTCCGTAGTCTCTTATGCGGGAAGATAAGAATGAAGAATAATAAGACGATTAAGGAAACAGAACTAGAAGTGAACGACGGAAAGGCGCAGCGTGAATGAGAGAAACGAAAGCGGAGGAGAGTTAAATCCTAATTCGAAATATTTTAGAGAATAATGTAACGTAATAAGGAAGAGGTTTGTTAGCCGGCAGCGGCGGCTCGTGGCGGCTAATGTCGGCCACATATATTACGCGCATATATAAAGGGGGTCACCGAATTTGACCCCTTTCGTGACGCAATCTTGCCGTGGGAAAGGTAAGTCCGTCCTCAACAGAAGCCGCACCGATTAGGCGAAACCGCACTCTCTCGTATCCACGCATATCTAACGAAACGCAACTCTCTCTCTCTCTCTATCATTTTTTATTGTTATTTCTTTATTATCGTCGCACGCACACGAACGTACAAATGCTTTATTCCGTTTTCAGTGGATATCGTTATTTGTTAAGCCAAATTGTGTCAAATAATGCTCGTCGTGCCCGCTCCCATTCTTCGCGTTATACGGGGCGCTTTAAAGAGAGCGTCGCGCACTTTAAAGCGGCGATGGCCCATCATCGCTTAAGTTTGCGACACTCTTTTTAAAGCTCCCCGTATACATTTCTCTTCCCTTGCTCTCTCGCTTATTTGCCATTATGTTGCTGTTATTTTCATGTCTTTATCAGGGAATTCAATTCCGACGCACCAATCTTGCAGCGTCGCCCATAATCACGTTCGTGATATGCATAAATTTGTCAGCCGCATCCAGTAAAAATGGGATGAACAAGATCAAAGGGAGTCTGAAGACGTAAAATTTTGCGTAAGAATTATTGATTATTTACGGTTAATACTTCAGTAAGCATTTTCAGCAAACATTTTCAGTTTCAGTTAAATTTTTTTCGTTCGACAAACGAATGACGGCTAATAAAACGAGAATAAAACGATGAGGGAATGTTATTACCGGCAATTAATTTTTGTCGGTGTTTGCACTCACATACGCCTACGCGGCGAGTAAATATGATGCATCGCCTTTCTAATATTGCGGCTGTTAATCTTCTTCCAAGCACGATTTTTTTTCCTTATTCTTCGCCGATTCCGCGTCTTCTTCCTCCTCCTCGCGTTGCGTTGTTTGTTTTATTACTTAATTATCGGTTAGAAATATAATAAACATACGGGAAAACAAACTCGAAATATAATTTATTTCATGTTATCGCATTTAACGCTTGTTAATTTATCTCTCCCTCGCTCTTCGCGTTTTCTATTTTTTCGTGAACAGCGGAGCGACGCGACCATTAATCAATCAGCATTTTAGTTTATTAACTACTAATTAAATGCAAAGCAATTAATGTTCGCGTTTAAGGCTAATGATAAAACTGTAATAACGATTCGGAATGAAAAGCAGCAAAAAATTATGCGAAGGGGGATTAATATCGGCGTGCGAATGCGGGATGTTTATAGTAGCGACTATTTAGCATATTTAACTAATTTCGTGCTTCTGCTTGCTTTTTTCCAGCTCATTCTTTCTGAGACATTTAACACATTGTTCGATGCGATTATTTATCGCACGGTAATAACCGAGTGTAATTCGATTTAATGAAATTTGATTGCACGAAGGAGAGACAAAGGGAAATTACGGAAAAGGAGGAGAAGAGGAATGCAAGAAACTAGAGGAAAATGTGTCGGTTGAAAATAACGGGCAAAAAATAAATGGCCGGAACGTTACAAGAATTGAAAACGGGGACCCGGAGAGTAAACAAATTGCGTCGGAACGCTGCGAGAGCCGTAACAAAAGGAAACGGAGCGGCCCATAAGTTTTTTTAATTAGTGAAAACTAAGGACTACTTCTTCGTTTCCACTCTCCTAAAGGATGAACCGGGGATGTTTCACGTTTACGTGATGTGGCATTTCCATATTGCCCTACCGTAGAATTTAACGTTCAACGCGACCGAAAAAAGAAAGACTTTTAATAATAATGACGATGGTGATGATAATATATACATTCATTAACGGAATTTACAGATGATAAAACGGCAACATCCGAGTCGTATAATTAAAAACGGTACCGGGAAGTAAAGGCGAAATAAAAGAATTATAGGTACATTCTTACTCTTGTTCGTTCTCTTGCACTATTTATGCGCTCCTCTCTTTTACAGAGGGGTGACTCCGTTTCATTATCAAATTTAACCATTCGGAAATAAGAGCGATTTCCCCGCGACAACATTTTATTATTTTCTTTTCCTTCTGCCCATTCTCTCGACTTCCAATTCTTTTTTATTATCCGTACCAGTTTAAAATGTAAATTACGTTTAATAATCGAAGCGGACAGATTTGTCAAATGCAATCGAATCCGACCGTAGCCTCATCGAATCCACCATATTAACTAATAACGAAATCGTCGAAACAAAAACTAAATAGAGAATTAGTACAATTTTCGCTCGACTAACAGCTTTCGTTTCAATTCGGGTCTGATAAAGCGGCCGTAAATTATTCAAATCAGTCTATTAAGGAGGCACCTAACACCGCGTGGTTAATTAAGATGTTTCCAGTAGCGATAAAAGATTATTCATTCATTAAAAGAACTAATCCCGAGAGAACAAGTTATTGTTTGGAGGCGAAAGTTTCGGGGCATTAATTAAATCGATCCGGCATTATTTATTCATTTCCATCCTTTTCCATCCTCAAATGCATTGTATCGAATCACTCCCGAATGCTCCCGTATAATAATAGTAACATAAACGGTATTCTTCGTTCTATATGAATAGCTTGATTAAAGTAAATCACAATTGGAAATTAAAACGATGACATAAAGGTCATTGTTATTGTTCTTATAATGCGGACATTTAAGCGCTTATGGCTGGAATAACGTCGCTTCTTTTTATTTCTCTCTCTCTCTCTCTCTCTCTCTGTCTCGCATTCGTTCGCTCTCTATAACATTTATTCGGCCTAACCGACATCAAAACGAGATCTCGCACTCACTCACTGACCAACGCGCACGAAAGTTTTGCGAGCCAAAGGTAAATAGCTAATAAATGATTCAGTTCTAGGCCCCCGTCCGGCGCTTTTATGACTTTTACCGATCTGCGGTTACAGCTCAATAACACTCAATGGACTCTCTCTCTTGCCCCGTACGTTCTTTCCCTCGCCGAAAACGTGGACGGAAAAAAGTTCATCTTAATAAAATGAATCGAATTTTCAGTTTTATAACTTCTGACCATTCCGCATCCTCTCCCCATCCGCATCCGCATCCGTTCCTATCTCGCTCTTGTTTATCTGCGTACATTTTCAAAATTGAATTCATTCGAAGTAAATGGAAAGGAGCCGAACGAACGTAAATAATTTAAGTCAAAGAAAATTTCCATCTCGTTCGCCCGCTCGTTCCTCGCTTCGATCTTCCGCTACCGTCACGATCGACAATCTTGTAGATGTTGATTGCGCGAAATTCGGGTCGGCGTCGCCGTCTAGTTTCGTGTCCCACGAGTGTTTGTCTTAATTATTGGCGGGGCACGAGACAAGCTGCTCATTAAAATTGAGTCCCGAAGGGCAACCGAGACTTTGCATATCGCCGGGACGCCTAATCCCGCAGTTTGTTACGTCTCGCCAATAACGGGGCGACGCCGTTGACAGAACATTTGTCCAAAAAGGCGGCGCTCGCATTTCCAATAAACCAATTCTAAGATTGATTATACCTTCGTTTCGTTCTCTCCTCACTCCGCCTTCTCTTTGTTCTTTTCGCTTCAATTTGGCTCTATTAACGTTTGCCTTTTGCCGGCGAGTCGAAACGTTCCGTTTTCTTGATTTGTCAACGTTATCCGCGATAATTTAAACAAATTTCTTCGCAGCGAATTTTCAATTTCGGCCGCTCCGACCGTTATCGATCTCGATCTTGTTTCGGTCTCCCATCGTAATCCGACCGCGCGTACGATAAGCTTGCGAATTAAAGCGATCGGAATCGAACGGCGGCCGTATCTTAAGTGCAGGTGGTAGTTATGTCGTCTTAGGGCCGAAACGGGGGCGGGAGTTGAGACGTTATTGAAGAATCGATTACATCTGCGGGACACTTATATGGCGAAATAAAAGGGACGATGGGACCGCTGGCCGGCACTAAACGACGGTCATTATGTAAACAAGGAGAGGGCAAACGGATCAAAAGGTCGCCCGAGGTGATCTTATTGAATCAACTTCGCCGGCAGCTGGTTCCTTGTTCGGTGTATTATAAACGTTATGAGATCTAATATCGTTTCATCTCTCCGACGTTTTTATTTATATCCGACTTCTTTCTGTGTTCCGTGTTTTTTGCGCGGTTAACTTGAAAATCCGCTTCGCGTTCTCTCATTTGTTTTGATACACGACATCATAAGGACATTTATTTAGATTTGCGAATTTGTCAGATGCACGCATTTGCGGAAACGGAGAGAGAACAGGACGAAACGGGACGCCAATCTATACACACTGATATATATGTATGTCATAAGGTTTGGCTTTATGTAAAATTAATAGAAAACGAAACCGGGAACAAATAGGAAATTTAAAGTTTGCATTTGGCGGTTTTGTATTCCCGCACATATCCTCCGGAGACTCCGGTCGCAATATATAAAATTGATAGATATGGTGTGAAAGGCATTATAAATCAAACGCTGAAGCCGACACGTTATTGGAAAGCACTAGGCAAAAGAATAAATATATGACTGTTAAATCTGAACGTTTATCAATTATTCACCAGAATTTCGAACGTTCTCTCGCGAGGGAAAACGGGCGAGAGCATCGGGGAGAGAAGAAAGCGAAACGGCGGAGGAAGAAACGAATAAAATCCGGCGAATAGAGAAAAACGTTTGATGTGTGTGCGCGGAATAACCGCCTGGAATTATTATTCATTATCGTACTTAATCCATTATTGAACCGAACGCATAATATTGAATTACGCGATTTATGAAACCATTTCAATGGAACGCTAACTGCAATTATAACGATTAAATTAATTTAATGTCATTTTAAATGCCGATAAGCTTCTGCTAATCGAGCGAATTGGAAACGAACGCAAGCATGGAAATGAATTTGCGTCGATGTGTAATAGCGATTAGGACTTTTTCGCCAAATGCTATCATTTATTACACGACTATTATCCTTTGATGTCTGTATTAAATTTATGCAGACTCTCATCAACTCCAAACAAACTCGTTGACAACGTCGTGTTATTGATGATGACGGTATCGTGCAATAAAAAATGAACGATCAACGAAGAAACGGCGGGTCGTCCATCGCTCTTTACGTCATGGGATTGCATTTAAAATGCATTGAAATGTCATAGATGCCCAAAGACTTATTATTATCGTTATGATTGTACCCTAAAACTAGCCCGTCGTCCGTGTTGACCCCTTACAATCCCACTTAAATTAAACCGGATTTCACGTGCGGCGATGAGATTCGATACGCAGACCGTTCGTTCGTTCGTTCGTTACATTTAATCCACGCATCGGTCACGGGTCTTACGACCAGATTTACTTTTTAATGTTTCAGTAACATTTTCCAATCGGTGCGATTTATTCTCCCCCACGTAAGTGCACGATTTCTATTACTAATCCAACTGAGCAAACTATTGGAAATGGAAAGGCTTACGAACGTCAAATCTGATATTGAATGGAAATTTTTGAAACACAAACACCATCAACTTCTTTTGCTAATAAGCCATTCTCATCGTATCAAAACAAAGGGAAAAAATAATGCCAAAGTTCCGAACTGGTTAAAGTCGCCACTAACGCAGGTGGCGGCATCGACGTTTATCCCTCCGAATCTATCCGATATTCTCCATTGTCTCCTATCTAAACTTCCCGACGCTCGTCTTCCTCATTCAGCCCAAATGTAAACGCGTAAAGATGCGATCAGGGATGCGGTAGAATTGAAACCGATCCAGTTCGAGATGAACTCAATTCCGACCTTTCGCATTGCATTTATAGATCCGTGCTTAACTACATATACATAAAGGCGAGCGAGGATAAGAGGGTGGAAGAACGAATAAAATGCGGGAGTCCCCGGATGGAAAACCGTAAAATTCCGCACAAAAAAGTGCCTCGGTCATTGATTACATATCGATCAATTTGCATATCGTGATAACCCAAAAAGAGCTTTTATCGCCCATCTCTTTGTTAGGCGATTGATCCTCGATTAAGGGCGAAAGGTAAGAGAGACGCTTCCGTCACGGCCGAAGTCAGTCGCGAAAGCAGAGAGCGAAGTGAACTGGAGTGGCGTCGGGTTTTTGTGAATGCGAAGGCCGTCGGTTTTGCGGGCCACGCGGCGTCGTGCCGGTGGCGTCGATAACGTGGCACGTGAACCTCCGGAAAATACCGGTCACGGAGAAGAGGGCGTCGCTTGACGTCAGTCCAGTAGGTCATCCGCGGCGTGCCGACGTCGCAGCCGGTTACAGCTGTGTCACGTCTGCATACGTGTTCGGGGTCTTACTGGTCTCATATTAGAGGAGCACGATCGGCCGCCGTCACGGACCCCGTCGATATTTAGCCTACTGCCAGCCCCGCAGGAGCCGAGGAACGGCTGACGCTTTGCGTGCCGCATGTAGACCACGGCAACTCCTAACGGGTTATCCGCCGGCAATTTCCGATGCGACACGTACGTTTGGTTAATGCAAAACGGACCGCGACCATCTTTAAATTCCGACATCATCTTCATTCACCACAATCGGTGCCCGGTCGAGGGACAAGAAGGCGATGACGATGACGAACGGAGCGCAAAAGATGATGTCGATGATGAAAACGAAGAAGGAACAAACAGACGAACGAAACAACGCGCACACAATGGCCGTGATGGTGATAGTAATAAAACGGTAATAATGATGACGACGGTACTAAATGCTGGAAGTCTCGAAACGACCGTTTCCCTTCCCTTCTTCGTTCCTCTTTTTTTTTTCCTTCGCGTTTCTTCCTTTCTGCACGTTTGCGTGCGTCTCTTTTCTCTCATCGATAGTGGTAACGCATTCGGTCGGCTTTTTAAGTGAAATTCTCGACGAAATAATTGCAAACGGGCACGAGCTTAGAAGAATCTTGCGAGAGTCGCGGCCCCTCTCTGTCTAGCGTCCACTACCGATAGACCACCTTGAGCGACAGGCCGCGTCCTTCGCGCCGCAGCCGCAGCCGCAGCTTCCACGCCGATGCATCATTCCCTTTTATTAGAGGGATTACCGACCTGACGAATCGACAGCGAATGAAATCAGTCGGCGATCTACGGCAATATTTTAATTTAAATGTCCAACGTTCCTAGTTACTTGCGATGCCAACGTCGGATGCGCCCAGCAAAAGAAGAAGCCATTACTTTCTGGCCCCCCTATATAATCTCACTTTCGTTTTGGTTATATTTTTGATTTTGGTAATATCGGTAATCACTACCGTATAATGCAATTTCGAGATGATTGGCCGTAAATCACAGGTAGATGGCTACCTACACCCATAATTTAATGCCTCCCTTCGATATAAGATTGTTGTCTTTCCTCTCTCGCTCTCTCTCTCGCTCTCGCTCATTCTTTCTTAAATCTTAATAAAGGTACCCACGATCCAATTATTTCTCAACCGCTTCTTTGTTTCGACGTCACCTCCCGACCGATCATTACGATCCAACCGAGTAACAACGAAAGCTTGACACTTTATGTGCTAATATTAGTTTACATAAAGATGCGACGAACGACGCGAGAAAAGACAATCGTCGACGATGTTCGCTCGCAGTTTTGGTTAGCAAGAAAGAATGAAACGTGCTTTGAAACTTACCGGGCGTTTACAGACGATGGATTACCGACGTCATCGACTGACGGTTTCCTGGAAGTAAACCAAAAATCTGATGAGTATTGTTGTAATCCGCACAGCATCATAACAACAAGTGAATTCAAACGGGACTACGTTACAGTTTGCCGGTCCTCCCTTTATATGCCCCCGCTACGATCGACTACCCCTAAATAAGTCCTTTATCTTAATATATCTGTATCCCCCTCTTGTGCCCCGTCGCCCACCCACTCCCTCGCCGGCTTCGTGTTCCATCTGATCAGCTTTACACCGATACACACTTTTCTCCTTTTAAATGTCTCCGCGTATATGATTTTGATAAAGAAAGGCGCAGAAGAAGAAAAGCGACGTTCGAGACGGAAAAAGGGCACCGCACAATGGGAAATGGCGAGGGAACGCGAGCGGATGAAGGAAATCGACGCCCTAATAAACGTTTCGTTCCTCTGGAAGTTTTCTTTAGACCTGCGAACGTTTTAATCGACATATTTTTGCCACGCTTTATTGCCATTTAAATGCACCCGAGAGCTTACGCGATCAATTCCATTATTAGAACTTGAAGACTTTTTCGCACTCGTTCGCCTACACGTTAACCGCATTTGCAAATTAAACCGTTTCCACAATAACAAGTCGTCGGCTGGATGGAGTTTCTGCTCGTACGCAAATCTACCATTAGAAAGAATAACGCATCGGATGGACCGGTCTGATTAATTGTAAGCGTACGATAAGGTAACGTTGTTGCAAAAGAACAACTACGCGAGTTAGTGGGAAGAAATTGTTGTGCACACACTTCGCACGGAACAGAGCGAGAGGTTCGCAGGGGGAAAAAAATGATGAAATTGCACGAATCCATTTCTTATTTATGAGTAATTGATCGAGGTCACTTCGCGAACCTTTGCACGTATTTCGCTCCACTAATCGACTCTTCTGCGTTCGATTAGCCGCATGCACTCGCTACTAATTACTTTTACATTAATCACAACTACGTTTGCGTCTTTTATAACGTCGACCAAATGAAAACAAATTACGATAAGCGCAAAAATTATCCAGAAAAGAACGGGTCGACGCGAGTGAAATGAGAATTCAGTTTTCTTATAAAATAATGCTAACGGTTAATGAATTTTCGTTTGAGAGCGCTTTATCCTATGCACCAAAGCGCGTCTCAAATGTTTTATTTTACATCCTTCGGCGCAAGGCGGTAGTTTCAGGAGTTTCCCGTTGTTGTTTCTTATTTTTTTACGATCTTAAATGCCGTAACTTATACATATTTCGTGACACGGTTTAACGTCTCCTTTTTCTTGTACATCGATTGCAGTGTCCTGTGCATATGATACAAGTATTAGCGTTGCATTATTCAACCCTAAAGAAGGGAGTAGACAGTCTAATTTTCTTTAGTGCGTCATATTTTAAGGGTAAGAATCAACTGTCTCCTTTATCCCGTTACGTTTTCGTGGAGTATATGTTTACAGGGTGTCCATGAATGATCGTCATTCAATGTTGATTTACTGTTATGACCAAACGTAACAGATAACAGAGCGTTTCGTAAAAGGAGACTCCTTTAATCGAAACTAAAAATACCGTGGTCTCATATCTTCGTTCAATGTTACACTTCTTTAATTAGATTAAAGAAGGTATTTTTGTGCACCTCGTATTTGTGCGAATAAAAGATATGGTTATTTTATAAGTCGTTTGGCAAAGACGCAGAAACAACATGAATTTGCGAACCAAATAATAATCGCAATAAAAAGGCAGAACGAAGCGTATAAACATTTTGGAAATGGGAATTAAAAACTTAACGACGTACAGTTAATCAAATGTAAAAGGTTCCCTACAAGAACGCAATTGAATAGGTTAATTATTTATATGAAGTAAAAAATAAATCGACTCGATCCCCGTACGAATTGAGCGAAATCAACGAATAAATCGCATTTGTTTAAACGTACAAAATGCATTAATAAAACAAGCCGTTATCATGCATCTACATTAGTTTATGTGATATGCGATTAATTGGCATGCGGACTAAACGTTTTGCCTTATTTCTGCAAGACAGAACAATGTTATAAACAATTTCATTCTGCATTAAACGAAGATAATACGGTCTACGTAGAAAAAGAAATATATGTGTACGTACAAATTAAAAGATGTACAACAGCAAGACGAAGGAGAAGAATCACATTTTAGTAGTGACTTTTATATCTCCACAATAAATTCAATTAAGAATTAGAGATAGTCCGGGCATGATTACGACAAGAATTAATTCGATACGTCCGCAGCGGATCCCATGCACGGGCTCGCATACTCTTTGAGGCCTGCGAATTGATCTCTTAAGCGATTCATTGCATTCGGTTGGTTTTAAGTTCAATTTATATCTCGAGGAATAATACGAACGTGCGTATGTGCGGCGAAGGAAAAAAGGAAATACGAAATTGAGATGAAAAACTGCGCAACATTATTTGATAACCACGGAAAGATGCGACGAAGAAAAACGGAGCGGGAGATGCGGAAGGACCGAGGGAGCAATATGTTGTTCGGGCCTGATTGTTCTTTAACGTGTTATTATTAAAAAGGAACGGCAGACGATGTGCGATATTAAGAGAAAATTAAAGTTTTTTTGCCCCTTATCATCATTACTTTATTCCGTTTCCGTCGTCCGTGGATCTATTGCCGCCGCAGGAAAACAAGGACGAAGAAGGATGGCGAGGAACGAGGATGGAATAGGCGAGCGTAAGAGGCAATACAATTCATCATCTTTTTACAAGTATAAGCGAAGTTTAATGAAAGTAGGTTTATTCACGACGCCGAAGAATGCTCTATAGGCCATCAAATATGACGTAGGGCATTCCCGGCTCGGTCCATGTGCTGTTTATGAGATTTCTAACTGCCCTATAAATCAACGCCCCACGACCGAAATGCTCGATATAATTAAAGGGTGTCGCGCGAGAGGACGAGTCCGCAGTCAATTCACCTGACAACTAACGCGAATCGAATTAGAATTGTTCGATATCGACGGCCTTTATTGCAGTTCAAAATTCCGCACGAATATTCGATTGTTGTGTATATGATAAATTAAAAGCGAAAAAGCAGCGTGTTTTTAAGAGGTTGCCGGAAGCGAAGGATGGACGAAGAACGGAGGACGGAGGGATCGGGAACGGGAAGAGCATCAATTTAAATATCGCGAGTGATTCTTTAATAAGCGAAACTAGTTTCGGTGTAATTCCATCCGTATTATATCCGCACGTAAATAAAACGCATTGGATTTAATCCTTTCGTTCTCTCTCTCTCTCTCTCGCTCTCGCTCTTTCTCGCTCGCTCTCCTATTCCGCGTGTGTATAAGCGGCATGCATTATTCAGATGAGAGATTAATGGTCGCTATCCAGTTTTGTATTGCATTGTTGATCACACAAAACGTACAAACGCACACACGGCGCGAGAGGAAGACAGAAACTGGCCTGCGACTCTGAAACATTTAGCGCGCGTCGGACTCGCGTGCCCGTTCCCTATCCGATATCAATATCCATCGTTCAATGGTGTTCGATCGTTTCTCGAAACAAATACTAGTGCCGTATATGTCAATAGCCTTCGACAATCTTCGACTACCAATTATGGTCTAATTGGTTTTCAGAAAGAACATTGATTTTTCAACTCATAACTTTTTCACAAAAACCGTTTTAATTGAACGTCGTCTCTCGAACGATGATAATGACGATAAAACGACGAGGCAGAAGACAGAAGACGAACTCCACGTCTCAAGGACTAATTGATCGACATCCGAATGCCATTAAGCGGGTGTCGTATCGTCGTCGTGCCGAATTAATTCGAAATAATTAATAAATATCGTCGGCGAGTCGTTTCGGATCGAGCGTTTAAGAATATCCCGCCCGTCAAGAGGTGACAATAATAAGGGAAACGTCGAAAGGCGTCGGCGGCGGTGCGAGAGGGCGAGACGTTCGAAAGGGAGCCTAAGGGTGCGGCCGATGTAAAGTCGCAACGTACGGGGTGGTTCCTTTCCTTTTTCCCTTTACGATCGAGTCGGATCCTTTTAATAAAATATCATTCTCGCGACCGGCAATAATGATGCGACCGCCGTGAAGACATCGCCTCGATATATTCGTTCTCCGATCTCCCGTCTTCTTCGCCTTTTTGCGATTTTCAATTTCTTTTTGCCGTTTAGCGACTACCGACGACGTTCCTTTCCATTTTCGATTTTAACTACACAAATGCGTCGGTCGAATCGATTCGAATCGAATAGAATGTCCAAAGCGAGCCGCTCATTGATCTCGAGAGGAGACGAGCGGAGAGGAGAAGTGGAGAGAAACGGACGAAAACGAAGAAAGAAAGAAAGAAAGAAAGAAAAAAGAAATGGGCAGAGACGAGGAAAGGGAGACGAAGAAAGTCGGGACCGCGCACGGGGCCGAGTTAGAGGGATTCGCTCATTAAAACCCATGTATGTCGAGAATGTGGAAACGCAACTGAACCGGCTGTCGCGCGTCTCTGTCCTGGCCGCTGGACACAATAAATATTGGAATCTATCTAGTCAACAATACGACGGCACCGTATATTTTTCGCGCAAAAAATCATCTCTCCGTGACTCGGACGCACGAGATTTATTCGATGAGATATCGATGGTACATCAGTTCGTTACAGACCGCTATTGTGACCGGGGAGACGCGCCCTCCTCGCCGCCGTTAATTTATGCAATTTCCTAATAAGGCCGCTAGTATCGGTCCTCAAACAATGGACGGCACTTGGCCGTTGCTTTTTCTCTCCTTTCTTTCATTCGTCTCGATTCCTCTTCTCTCTCTCTCTCTCTCTCTCTCATTTTTGATTTCTCTTCATTTCGTCTCGTCTCATTTCACTTTTTACACGCGTATTTCGTAGGCACATGTGCGTCCGTTTATCGCAATACTATTTGGATATCGGTGTCGTTTGACAGACACCGGACGTCAAACTTCTCTCGGGCCCTCAGACCACTTTTCTCTCTCTCTCTCTCTCTCTCTCTCTCTCGCTCTCGCTCTCGCCCCGTCTCTTTCCATCTTTATGCCACATACATCAATTCTCGTTCCAGCAAATTATCCCCCGGCACCGGCACGGTAATCATGTACGATAATTTCATAACAGGTTTCGATTTAAGGTTGATAGACTTCGGGTTAATCGACTCGAAGATAATTTATAACCGTCTTGTTTTATTTGCCACCCTCATTAGTCGATGAATCGCGACGGGCCGAAAGAGATGATGGAAGGAAGAGGCGAAGCGCACGAAGTCTTCGACATGAATCGATGCCTGCCCGTACGCAATGGCTGTGACAATAACAAAAACCTGACTGACGACTCGCTCCGATTCGAACTAAACTGACCTCAAATTCGGATGTTGACGTGCCGCCACCGTTGCACCGCAACTTATACCTATCGAGCTTTGGCAAAAAGAACGGGCCAGAAGATCGGACGATGACAAACGTTCGCTAATTAGAACGAAAGACGAAAAGCAAATCGCCAACACGCGGGCGAAGGGCAACGTTCAGAGGATCGTCGACGTTTCGCGCTATTGCGAACGACGCGTCGACGCGTCGACGCGTCCGTCTCCTTACCTTTCTGTCCAACAGAGCGCATCTTCGCGATACCTGCAACAAAAGACTTTATTAACATGATTGGTCATTTTGCCCGCGTCCACTTGCTCATCTTCTCCTAAGTGCGCGACGCTTTATCGCGATCGTTCGCCCTTTAAATAACGCCGCGACTTTGACAGCGGCCCGTTCTCGGCCCATTATCTGTGCAACGACAATCGACGACGCACGGCCGCCAACGACAGCATCATCGACGTCGTCGGCACGAACGATTTACAGCCGGATCCTTCAAACGAAACCGATCGTCTCGACGCTTCCCGCCAAACAGACGATTTCTTGAGGCGAAATCGAGAAAGACGGCGGCACACGCTTTGGAAGCGATCGCAAGTCGTTCATATAAAAATGACCATGTAGATTTGGTTCTTTGTTTGTGTTTGAAATCGTTTTAATCCCAAGATGGTCATGTCTGGTTATTATGTGGCGGTAGCCACAAGCAGCAGCAGCAGCAGCAGCAAGAAAGAACAACGGCTACAGAACAACCAACCCCCGATTGTCGGCTAAAACTCAACTTTTTTCAACCACAAGGCAGCTGCGTCGTTTCAGTTGGTTTTTGAGTCGCGAATAAGAGTAATACGAGAGATCGAAGTCGAAGCGAAATAAGAACGAGACGGCGAAGAAGAAGGAAGGCCGGCGAAAAAAAGTAGTTTCTCCATGTTAGACAGATAAAACGGTTGATGTCGGTTGCGAACCGATGAGACGATCTCTATTCGTTTATTACCCAACTGGCAACTGGACGGTAAAAAGGCAAAGTCGAACGAAACGAAACGAAACGAAACGAAACCAAACGGGGAAAAAACTAAATATCCCGCGGTGTACGTCCTTATTGCGACGGCTTAAGCTCACTTCGGCCCATTATAAATTATTCATATAAATCATTACGATTTCTTTTGATAATCTCCAACCTCTGTCCTTTCGCATCTCAATATGAATGGATTAGAGAGAAATTACGAGTCAACTAGCAGGAAATTTATTAGCGAACTTACACGCATTACGCTTATTTATGGCCCTCCCCGTGCTCTGCCGTCGTCCTCGTTATTTTATCCCTTTTCGCGATTTCGCTCTCTCGACCACCGCCACCAGTTTATTTGCAATCGTTTGCAACACTTTACAGTGGCTCACGCCAATTACACGCCGGAGAGTAACGAAGTTTCCCTGCTTGAATCATTTTTTCTCTCCCTCTCTCGCTCTCTCTCTCTCTTTTAATGGCGTTTAACCGATGAACGGGGGAAAGGGGTTAATTCGCGTCGTGCGGTCATAAGATTAGACGGAACGATGGGTGCGTTGCGAATTTTCCAATGGGAAAGTTTTCGAATGGCTCTCGCGTATGCACGGGCTCATCACATAACCATTATGACAAGACCTCTCATTTGGAATGCGTCGCGAGTAGGGGCTGTTACCACCACATGCCCACCGACAACAACTTTACGAGGAGCACCACTTCAAAACACATGTTACACTTCGAGCTAGTTTATGCCCGTTACATGACATTCCCCATTCGCTTTGCATAGGACCGCCGAAAACGTACGCACACATACACGTGTCTATATGGGCTTTTGTAAATTGTTACAACCTATAATATATGTGCAGTAAAAAAAAAACAAAAAAAAAACCACGGCGTCCTCCCACCGAGCGTCGCGTTTTATTATTCGGGCATCCAGCCAAACCCTCATCGTCACCGAGCGAAAAGGAGGAGACGCGCGTGTAAAGGGAAATGCGCCGCGAAATTTTATAGTTCGAGCTTTAAGAGACAATCGCACACAGATGTTATTGCTCCACGTCGCGTTTTCTCATCGGGCAATATGGGCAAAACACCTCGTATTGCGGCATCAAAAAGTTTTCCACATAAAACCAACCTGCAAACAAAGAAAATTATGCGTTATGGTGACGATACGAACACGAAAAAGAGCAAATAGAAACGTACTCTCATTCATTTAATCCCCGGATGGGGAACGCTGGAGAGGAAGAGGAAAATAGTAATCAGTTATGTAAAAGTGACGACAAAAGTAATAAACGGAGCATAAAATGTAGATAAAAAAGTTACTTTACATGCCTTTTTATTTCGGGTGGCATCAATTTTATTACCAGCTCGATATAAAAATGGGATAAGAGAGGATAAATCGACAACTCCCAAAAATCATCTAGCATTAAATTAGTCACGCAAATGCTTGTTGACAATTTCAAATCAACCGCGTCTCGATTCGCGCCAAAATTTGGCACCGATTCAAATTATTTTTCAATCGAACCATGGAAAAGGACTTGCTTATGAAACGCATGTCTTCGATTCCTTCGCATTTAAGACGTAGTTTTAGTAAAGAATTATTTTGCCACGAGACTCTTCAGCAGCAATTTACTTGGACACGCAGTTTTAAAATTATTAACTGACTTGAGCAGGTGTGCCAACTTGCGCGAATCGTAATCATATTGACTCATGGTACTAGTTGGAGTGTTAATGAAGAATTTCGTCCCTTAATTGCTTATTAGTTATTTAGAATTTCAAATTAACCGCGTCTTGATTCGCGCCAAAATTTGGCGCCGATTCAAATTATTTTTCAATCGAACCATGGAAAAGGATTTGCTTTCAGTTACTTTTAGTAAAGAATTTACTTGGACACGCAGTACAGTTCAAATTATTGTCTGACAGATATGACAGTCAGATTTACGCAGCAAAGACTTCGAGCAGGTGTGCCAACTTGCGGGAATCGTAATCATATGGACTCATGGTACTAGTTGGAGCGTTAACGAAGAATTTCGTCCCTTAATTGTTAATCAGCCATTTGTTTCAAGGTGCGTTAGACTTTGCAGTGGGAAATAAAGGACGGGATGGCATGTTTATGACGGAGCGCGGATTACGTACGTGTGCACGATAGTTGGCAAAGTGGCCGTAAGTGGTGGCGATGCGTTTAGAATAATAAAGAAATCACGGGGCGTTTGCGTGTCGCGCCGTTGTTTGGCATAATAATCGGCACCGGCCATAAATCTGTAACCTCATTACTAAGCGTGTCGTTTTAATTGAAATCTCGTGTTTTAGCGGGCGACGCGGCGAGTTAGAATCGAGTTTACCTAACCGTCCAAGTCCAGACGACACCCCGTGGCGCCTCGCCTCGTGTTTCTTACAACTTGTCACTACAAAACAGTCTTTTTAGCGCTTCTCCTCTATATAGATCTACGCGTACACACACGTCGAGTCCCTTCTTTCGTGCACCTTTGAACGCCGGCGTTTCATTTTCATATTAACGGTCGGATAATTGCGAAACGATACGCGGAATTGCGTTCGCATTAAGAAATAAAGAACATCTTTGGCTTTGTTCGATTTTGAATAGACATACCGTCGCGTCCTATTGGTATAATTCGTCGATCGTTCTTATTAAAGGAAAGGACGAAGGAGGTAAGATGAATAATGATTTAAGGACGAGGAGGGAAAGGGAGTAACAGGAGGGCGGAAAGTAGGAAGAAAGATTTAATGCAGTTTGTTTATTAAAAGTCGAAAAAAGGCGTCAAATGATTGTGACGGAAATTCTTTAGCTGCGAGCGCATTCACTTAGGGAAAGGAGAGGAAGAGGAAAAGAATGAGAATGAAAAAAAAAAGAGAAGAGAAGAGGAAGAGAAAGTAAAACGAGGTGATATATTGTAAGGGGAAATTCTTTTTAGACGCAACAGACCTTTTGAATGAGCATGTAAAATAGGTCCTTTATTACATAACTTAATGGCATTTAGGGACAAATGGCTGAGACGGGGTTCATTTCCACTAACTCGAAAATAAAGTAAATCTACTTTTAAATCGACGAAATATTTCACTGACATAATACTAATTCTTTCCGTCACGGTTCTCTCATTATTTCCTCGCGTTGAATCGATTCGTGTATCGCCGATATTCATTAATTTCATCATTGGGTGTCCGCTGCTGTTATTATTTATTATCCCTCGTTGTTATTTCATCCTTTCGCAGATGACATCCTTTCTATCCGCGTCAAAGCAATCGACCATCGGCATCGACCATTGCATTTGTAATTGGCCATTAGGGCTTATCTGTTGCATGCTCATCCGTCACAACTTATCGGAACTTCAACACTCGCTTTTAACGCCTTACAGATTCTTTTATAAAAACGGATTGAGTTATTTATTTACGATCGCATATTTAAGTGGCGGTACTCGCCGTAATTAACTCCATTTGTTACACAAACCGCCACTTATAAACAACTCCGCGGAGTTAATTTAACAAGGAACAAAAACAGAACAAAATCGGACAAAATGAAAACCTGAAAAAAGATATCGCTTTCCTTTCCGTTTTCAGACACTTGTATTTCGTGCTATTTATCTGTCCCACGTTCATTTGGATTGCTACTGTGAGGATACGAGTTTTAGATAAATGTTGGGTTCTCGGTTTCTTCTTAAGAAAAATCTTAATTCGTTTTAATTCGATGAGAAATTTACGATGGACGTCGTGGCCGAGAGGCAAAGATTAATTAATTTTCTCTTTGTTTTACGCTGCCTTTTTTTTTTAATTCAATCAATTTTTACCATATGCAAAATGTAATAATAATGAAATGTGTAGAGATGTTCCCCGCCCATGCGTGACTGAGTGAATGAGTGACCGTAACGCGAACAGATCGACGGTGGGTGTGAAGTGGTGAGAACGAAGGAAACATGAATTATGATCGACGGAATTGTGAAATGTATATGGGAATATATTTCAGCGGCGGATCTCTACGAACGAAAATTAATGAATTCGCTCAATCAGCGACAAAAATCGTTCTTTTCTTCTTTTGTCTTAGGACTTGCGTTCGTCTAATTATTCCCATCGACTACATAATTAACTGTTTGTTTATTATTATTTTCTCAAATATCATCTAAATGATAGGTACATTTTAAGTAAATGCATGATAATTAGAATTAGTTAAGCACGTCGTGACAGGTTCTGATGTTCCTTAACGGCCGCGTTTAGAATAAATTGTTTCTCATAAAGAGATAAATAAAGAATGCAGGAAAAAGAAAACTGGAAAAAGATGATTTTTCATAGTTGCCTTTACGAACGAGGGAAGAGGAAGAAAAGCAAACGAAAATATAATGAAAAAGGAAAAAAAATCGAAATAAAAAGGTGGAATAGCACGCAGTTAATACTGAAAATGAATCTATAGGAATCGCTATCCCTCTTTGGCGTACGATAAATATTCCATGTCAAACGTAAATTTCCCACACTTAAAACATTATAAATACTCTTACGGAGATTTTAAATTATATGCCTTCATTAATAACCATAATTAATCATATATTGGGTATATTTCATTAAATTCACCATTTACTTTGGAAAAAAAGAAGGAAGTAAAGGAAGACACGGAGGGACGGCGATATTCTCGATTTTCTCGCTTCTTCGCGGCGTGCGGAGCGAAGAAAAGGCACTCGAGGAAATAAAATGAATTAAAAACATTTAATATTTCAAATACTTAAGCGATTGCCTAAAGACACGCCAATAAGGTTATGTTTATAATCGTATCCTTCACTGTTTATCTTCCATTAAGATCCTCTTAATAATACAAACACACTCAATCCGTATTAGTTTCAAACCAACGACCGTCTTAGACAGATTTATTTTTCGAACGCTAAATTATAATCGCGCGGAGGACTCGTCGTCTCGCTCTTTCTTACCTCGCCACTTAATAGCAGCGATAATAATAAAAGAAGTTCTCAATATGGTTCTTATGCAAATCGCCGAGGCTTTCTAATCGAAATTACCAATTTTAATTAGATTAACATCACAATTCGCAGTTCGCCTCTTACGTCTTTCGCGATTATGTCACGCAAAAATTTATTCGCAACCGCACGCGTTTAATATCGCAACATCGTGATTAACTTAATAATAATCGTGAAGCGCTCGACGAAACTGAGGAGACGTTCGCTTGCAAAGAAAAGGGACGCCGTATAAGAGTCACTGTGCGTCTGTGTGTGTGTGTGTGTGTGTGTGTGGATAAAGGGTTAAAGGTGAAGGTTGGATTCTTGGACAAAGTTCTCATGACATTTTCTACATGGTACGAACACGTTAACATCTACATGGTACGAACACGTGAACATGTACACGTACATCAATCTGCGCTATAATTAACGCTGCTCTCATTTATTAAATCTCGCTGCTGACCGGCGCTCGACGATAATAACAGCGCGCCGTCGTGAGACCCCATCAACAAACGCCGGATTACGGAAACGGCTCGATGATAATTGACGGGACTCGAATAACGAACGAAAGATTGTCGCGAGCTCGAGCGAATTCGATCGTAAAGATTCCATTTGCGTCGCTTTCGTCGCTTTCGGCGCGGCTCCGTTTTATTCCATCGCGAAACGTTCGAGCGTGACCGAAGGGTCTTGAATGGGACCGTCGAGCCGAAGTAAATCGGCGATATGGTTGACGTGATGGTAACAAAAATGGGCGTCTAATGCATATCAATGGGACCTCTCGGCGTCCGTAAACACGAGTGCGATATCAATTTGAGGGTCGTGCATCGTGCATCGTGCGACGACGCTCGCGGAGTGGACGCGGATAAATCTTCGGCTGCAATCGCGAAGTGCGTCTTTATTAAATCCAGCGCCGATGTATTATCTAATCGGCGTGTCGCGCCCACCGTGCGATTGGCAGCAATTTCCGGCCGGACTGTCACTTCGCGGAAATTGTGCAGCGCAAATATTCGCGAGCGCCGCCATTCATCAGTGTCGGGGCGAGTGCCACCAGCTATTCTCGAGCCGATGCGCTTTTCGCTGTTAAAACGCGACGCCGCAACATGTTTGTTTAATAATAAATAGGCGCATTTGTTTGCCGTACGTTTTACCGACGCGCACGCTTATCATTTATCAAAAAGCCCCAACATCCACGGGACCGGAAGTCATCAATCATCTCTCCGTCGATCGTATCTCTTTCGTTTATTTGTTTTAACCAATGTTAAGCGCGTCGCTCGCGAAACGATCCCTTTGGTTTAATTAGCATTGATCTTCATTTAGCGCGCAAAAAGTGCAAACAAATGCGAAGAAACGGCCATCCACGAAGACTTTTTTTCGGTAGCGCTATCATCAACCCCTAAGTCGACGTTATGACGTCGTCGATCGAGGGTGGTGAGTTCTCTAATGTCAAAGAAGGATTTGCAATAGGAGGTCGGTAACATATTCATGACTTAAAAAAACAACGTCGCAACGGGAAGAAAAACCACTTTGATTTTAGCACTCGCAAAAGAAGAACGGGAGCGAGCGAGCGAAGTGGGCGAGTGTAAGAAAGAAGGCGTAATGGTAAATATGAATATGATATCCTGCAAGAATTTAGGGATCATTCTAATCAAAATGCATAGCCTCGTACTTTTACCATAATTTCATCGGAAATCTTTTAAAGAAAAAGAAATTAGAAGTAGACGGTGGCGGTGGCGGAGGAATACGAAGAAGCCGCATATTAAAGCCGTCAATTCGCTCCTTTTTCCTTCCACGCTTCTTTTGCCTTCTCTTTTATTTATTTCGTTTTTTTTTTCTTCTTTCTTTCTTTTCATTCCTATTCTTGCTCGATAGAAATAAATAAAGTTTTGCTTATGTGTGTGGAACAACTTAAATGGAAGGCGAGAATCTTTCGCCCAAAAAGTTACGAAACTTTCTGCAGGACGAGTACAATCTATAAAGTTTCGTTATAATAGTTCCTAACTTAATTACATTCTGCACGAAGTTGCATTAAATTTTATGAAAGAAACGTAACATTGTTAGAGAACGTAATGCATAATATTAAGGTGCAACAATCCCTTTAGCTAACTTATTATTTTTCGTCACACGTGATTATTAACTGCGAACTAACTAATGTTACGGCTGCTTCATTTCGTCAAAACGTAGACGTTGCGAATCGTCAAATCGACAATTTTAATGGTACCTCGTTCCTTCATTTTTTCATTACTCTAAACTTAATTAATGGCCTTATTAAAAGTACAAGGCCTCTAATTATATAAGAGGTAAATTAAAATGGTTAATTTTCTTTTCTTCGTTTCCATCCATCTCCATCGAGGATTAATTAATTAAAACTAACTCCTTGCGGATGTAATTCTTCATCCTGGTACCTCTTTAACACCTAAACGCCGCACGACGAGCAAACGGAGAAAGACGGCGAGGAGAGCGAACGAAAAAAAAAGGGAATAATTATAAAGGAGCGGAGAAAAATAAAACGAATTGGCAGTGCAAGCTGTTACGACAAGCACGAATTAATGTAAAATACTTTTGACTCGATGACTCTTGCCCGTGACATTATAAAGTAACTACTACGGCGAGAACGTTAAGGGCAGACTATTTTAAAGAATAATCAACCAACAAGCCCCAGCTTGTACGGGGTGGCAAGGAGAGACGAGTAAAAAAAAGCGAAACAGTAGAAGAAGCGTGCGAGAGTACGAAAAAAAAAATCAGAATTGCAAATTTTTGATTGCACCCTTCGCAGTCCGTAAAGACATTAGCTTCGTACGATCATTTTTTTTCCGTCCCTTCGGCTTCGCCCCAGCCGTTTCTCCCTTCGTGGCACTTTTTAAATTCGATGTTCCAAATTATTTTAAGGACTGAAAATTATAGAAACAGTTGTACACAACCTGTTATTTGACTACATTACATCCTTTTATTTTGCGTTTCGCTTTAAATAAGATCAAAAAGGAGCAATGCGCAAATTCCCTCACATCGGCGTCTTATTTTCGTTTTTCGCATTTTCTCTCGTCTCTCGCATTTTACTGCATTTGAATACGTTATTCTATTAGAGACACTTATTGAAGTTTGTTATCCAAAATTGTCCTCGCGTTATAGCAGAAGACGAACTTTATTAATGATTCACGAAATATTCGGTTAATTTGATTAAGATAATTGTTACACGGCTTAAATAAAATTGCAACAAATTGTGGAGACCCTGTGTAAAGGGCATTTGAACACGCATTAATTCGGCCCACGGTCTACCTACGTAGAAACAATTAGCGCTTAAATACCGTGACACATTACGAAAAAAGCTACCATTGAAGTCGTTTATTTAACATTTACGCGTAAACGAAGAAGACAATGGGCAAAAAGTGAGGAAGAGCAAAATAATCGCGATAACCAATCTATGTATCCGAGCATATTGCATGTGACAAAAGAATATGAGTAAGGGCGTGCGATAATGTAAATTTAAATGGGTATAAGAGGAACCCCCAATTTTAAACGAACCATGAAATTTATACGTGTGCAAGTTGACACGATTTTCTCCCGATTCGTTTCGAACGTATGGAAGGAAGCGAAAAAGGAGAAGACGTTTTTCTCTTCGTCATCTTCTCCTGCGGCTCCTCCGCCGCTCATAATCCTCCTTTAAAGTCTTAAGCGATACGCCCTCCTTATACATTACCATAAGGGCCTTTTGATGGCAATGAATATATATTATATTATGTATTCGTTGCCAGCTTCATCTGTGTTTTAAATAAATTCATCATATTTTACGAAATCTCGTTCGGTTCCTCTTTATTATCGCCGTCCTCGTCGTTATTCTTCGTCTCTCTTCAAACAGTAAATCTCAAATTACTACCTATAACACGCCACATATCCATTTTACTATGCTGCATTATCGCGCCCGTATAAGATCTCTCTTATTCTTCGCTCCTTCTTTCGCTTAACACACGCAGACGAACAATCGACCGTCTCTATCCGGCCTCTCGATTTCAACGGAATGAAATTAATGGTGGCCTATTAGAGTGCTCGCGTGTCGGATACCTGTTTTGATATAGGCAATTAGTCAACAAAAGCAAAGACATATTTATCTTATCCGAATCTGAATTGGTCCAAATTTGAACATTATCATTTACGCCCGTGACCAAACGAAGAAATAAGTAAACGACATTTGCTTATTGTAACTTCGACAAGGACGCCTTCCTCGTGTGTTTGCTAATAATATTCGCACTTCGTATACAAAAATTTGACTTTTCGCGAGAAGTAAGGTTTGGCCAACGCTGCAATTGAAGTCAATTAAAAAAAAAAAAAAGAAAAATACGGAATCGAAACAACTGGAGAAATGGCTGCTTATAAAGCGAACTGCACTGATATCGTGTTGCCCATTAAGGGTAATATTTCACCAGTAAAAGACAAATATTTCATGCGAGTTGAATTCCCGGTTGGAACAAATTGCGTCGGGAGGTGTGTTTGCGTCCGTACGTGTATGTAAATAATATGTTGTGAATATGTTAAGCATGCTGCGTAGATTAGGTATAACCCGCTGAGAGAGGAGCCGCGCGAAGCGAAAGAGAGAAAGAATTATTGTGCGCGCTCGCTCATAGTCCACCGGTCGGATGATGGAATTTTAAGCAGCGGGAAACTGACTCCCCGTCGTCGACGACACACGGTTGCTCGAATGTGCCATTTCAATTACGCTTAACGTTTACAGCAGCATCTTTATTCGAAGCCAAACAAGAGGACGGGGTCACGTTTCCATCGGACGCGATTATTCACGCGACGTTATTATTTTTTTGGGCAATTAATTACCCGATTGTTAGTTCGAAACTTACGGACCGGCATCGAAGACCGCTTAATCTAATCTAATTTCGTTTCGTATGAGCGTTCACATGGTTTTCCACAGCGAAAAGTGCTATTTAATAATTCACACAGTGCGGAATTGTAAAACAACGAAACAGAAACACCGTACTTTCATGTAATATTAATTGCTCAAAAGTCTCGAACGTCGTGTGAAATTCCGAAAAAAAAGTGTGTCCGAATTAACATAAACTAACTGCGAAATGATGATTAACACGTGAGGTATTACAAACAATTTTAATTGCGATGAACCTTAATGGAGAAAGACGTTTTTCTTTCGCGGTTCGTTTGTCGGATTAAATGCGATCAGCCGATGACAAGAAAAGTCAATCCGAGAGGAAATTGCAAGTTTGAAAAGTGCGCTTCCATGAATCATAAATAAAATCGCAAACACATAATAAATTGGGGACGGCCGAACGCCATAGAAAAAGGAAATAAATGGCATTAAGTAACATTAGTGCGAGGTCTAATAATTTTATTTATTTAAGTAGCTCGCAGATTTGATTTTCGCTGCACTTTTGTGCGCGTCCCCCACAAATAAAAAATAATGTGTTAAGTGCCTTTTTATTCTCCTCCTTTTCGAAAATTTCCTCGCATTTTTTTCCTGTCGGGGCACGCAGGAAACAATTTGATTGTGCTGCGATTTAAATTATTTATTTAGTCTCATTTAGCTCATTAAAATTTGCAAAATAAAATAAAACAGAGAACGTTATTTTTTAAACTTAATCGTAAGTCAATGACAAATAACAAGCATCAACAATAAGTGCGTTACATAATGAACCTATTCTTCAGCTCCTTCTTTTTCGTCGTTTTACACTTTTCTTCACCATTTACTTATTTATATGTCTTCTGGTTAAGATAAAGCCCTTCTTCAAAGGTAAGTGAGAGAACCGGTTAAGGAAAAGATGAGCCGACCGCGGAGTTTGTTTTTGTTTGCCGGTGTTTACACAAATGAACCGAAATAGTTAAGTAATAGTTAAGGTTGAGGAAAAGGTGCATTTGAGAGGAGAAAGATTAAGGTGGAGGACGATTGTAACGGCTGGACGCAGTTCGATTTAAACGAACACAAGAGGTTTGTCATTTTCTCCGTACAATGTGAAGTCAGATGGGCCGTTATGGAATCGGGTTAAATGAAAATTTAATATTCGATATTATAAAATGGTTGATTTAAGAGGTATAACGATCTAATTGCCCAATAAAAGTGTCGTTAATCTTACATTGTATGCTAAGAGGTTAAACACTTGCCACGAATCTTCGTTTCTTAAATTTACTTCTTTCTCCTTCAACTTCCAACGCGCTTTTTTATTAATTTTTTTTTCTATTTTCCAATCCGATGCCCGCTATTGATATAGGAAATTGAATTATATTATATTCCGGATATTTATTTGACAATACGGTCCATAAAATCGAATATTTAAATAATATTTAATTCGACTTAATGGTTTGAAAATGAGCAATAAACATCAGTGTCTCAGTTTAATGCTTCGCCGTTTATGATGCTAATTAATTCCCTGACTTATTGCCATTGTTACAATCGATGCCGAGCAGTTAACGTTATTTAACGATCCTTAGAAATTGGTAACCGCTTCTTCAATTCGAACAATAACTTCAGAGGGAAACGCGTGGTCGCCGAACGAAGGCAAGGGCGCGAGATACAAGTGTCATCTGATGGGCACTAATTAATCTTTGTTAGAATTATTGACTCTACGAACTGATCCACGAAATCAAGGAAACGCCGAACGAAGCCGCGAAGAGGTCTTCCGATTCCATTCGGAGATGTGGCGCGACCATCTAAACGAAAATGACGGGAAAACAACCCCCAGAGAGAGAGGCGACTCTCGTCGTCCCCGTCCGCTGCCGGACAGCACGTGCCCAACAAGTCGTATATCACGTGGCCAACGGCAGCCCCTCCGTGCGATGCAAATGAGCAACAAGTGTCCGGGACTCACCGGTAATACGGGAACGCTTGCGGCATGTGGAGGTCCATCGGCGCCGCCGGATGGTGTGCGGCACCGTAACCGTGGTGTTCGCCGGTCTGCATCATCGTGCCGGCGGCAGCCGCGGCGGCGGCAGCGGCGGCGGCCGCCGTGTGATGGTGGCCCAAGACGGCCGCCCACGGCGAAGACGCGAATCCGCCCGGATGATCCAGCTCGAAGCCGCAGCTCACACCCGTGTTCATCAATAGTTTCGACCGAACGGACCGCACGAATCGAACTCGGGGACGGCGCAAATCGATCGGAATCAACGACGAACAAACAACAACAACAACAACAAACGAACGGCCGACGATCGGGAGCCAGAACAGAGAGAGAGAGAGAGAAACCACCACGTTCACTTCGCCGCGGCACCGTACGTACCGCACTCGGTCCGGTTTCTTTTACACGTGCAACGGCGACCGCTGACTCTCAGCCATTGATCGACGGATGCTGAATGACTGAAAGAGTTACCGGAGGCGGAGTTGCCGGTCCGCGTGCGTGGCCCCCGGTCACGTGACGCGACAGACGGCCTCTAGAACGTCACGGCCCTACCCTACGCGGAGACTCCCACTCGAGCTCCGGGTGAATCCGGCCTCCGGATTTTCCTACTGACGCTCGGCGAAATTCGCTCACTCTCTCGCGTCTTTCACTCGCCGTCTCTCTCTCTCTCTCTCTCTCTCTGTGTTGTTCGCGTCCGTGCGTTTCACCTGTGCAAACGGTTGCACGCGGTCAACGACGACCGCCTCCTCGCCTCCTCGCCACCCCGCGAACGGCGACAATTTGTTAGGACGTCGTCGAAACGTTAATCGACGCGAAACGATGCCGTCGCGGTTTTAGTAACTTTTTGCCCCGCGCAATGATAAAAGGTCGATTCGAATCGATCGATCGCGGGAGATGATTCCGTCTTATCCGAACGATCTGGCCGTTAAGAACGGGGCTCCCGGAATAACACTGACACACTTCGCACCCTCGCCGCTCGACTAGGCAGACGGCGAATTAATGCGCGGGAGGGAGAGAGAACGAACGGAAACTTCTACTTGTGGTTCGTCTTAATTCCGACGGTCGGAGGTGGCGAGAGGAGGCGAAGGAGTTTCGTAAAAGGTCTTAATGTAGAATTCGGATTCGCGAATTAAATTCATCGCCAAATTAATAACGATGGGCATCGCGGGTGTATGTAACGGGGGCCGTAACGGCGTGCGGAACGGCGTGTTTTTAAGGGGCGTCGGCGAAATGGTTCACGTTAAGATAATCACCGTACGTGGCTGCGGAGTGTAACGATTCCCGGCCTGTTTAGCATTTCGTTGTGACGCAGCTTCTCCTTAAAGCCGCTTGAAAAGATTTCTTCTTGCTCGGAGTTATTCGAAAACTGAACGAATTAAAGTTCGCTAATGCCAATTAGATTCTTTTTTTTTCGAGGTTTTGTCGGTGAAAACTCCTTTATTAATCGCATTTGTTTCGTTCGATTCCGTTCTTTTTGCCGTGCATTTCGAAATCCCCAGTAGACAAATTCGATAAGAAAACAACAAAGTAGATTCACCTGAGGTAATATTTTACCAAGTTAATTTGACGCTTGACTGGACTCGACCGTACTATTGTTTTCTCTCCTCCCTCCTCGCAATCTCTCACTTATTTCGCTTTTTCTTTTCCTTTTTTTCTTAATAATAAAGAAAACTTTACAAGCGTTGCTTTGGCCAAAGAAGAGACCAATTTAAGGGTGCCCATGAAAACCAGTTCTCTCCTCGATATATCAAATAATTATGTTTGGTACAAAAAGAGGAACAAGCTCGGCGATTTTCTTTTGCTAAGAACGAAAGTGTTGCGTTTAACGATCATTAAAATTCTTGTGGATTGCTCCGTTAGCTATCGACGAATCGACGTTAATCGACGTTAATCGCCGTTAGAAATGATTAGATGATGGACGCAATTGACAATTTCGCCGCGTCGAGCGAATGATTTATAACAAATCCGTCTCTTTGAATTGGTCTAAATCGATTGAAATCGAGCTCGTTGTTCTTCTTGTTTATTACAAATCACGCGCCAGATGAAGATGTATTGGACGTTGTTCAATTATTAATAGCGCGGTGCGTAATCGTTTTATATGTGAGATATAAAATATTGGAGCTGAATGAGAAAAAGTCGATAATAATTTAATAGGAAGGAATGAATACCAAAAAAAAAAAGCGGAGACAAGAGAAGAGAAGAAACGATCGGGAGCAGTATTAATGAAGTGCGTAAAACGAAATGAATTAGTGTCGCGAGTTGTTCTCCTCTACTGTAAAAGTTTATTTTATTGCTATTAATATTATTACTATCATCTCCGTGGATGTTATGTATTGTTACAAATGGCCGCTTCGCATCTGTATTCACGTGGTAGTCCACGGAGATTTTAAGAATGCAAGTCACGGCTGTCGCTCGATTCATATTTTGGAAAAGTGAATGAAAGGAGTACGTATATATATATATATTGTATAAATAACATATACAGCTCAGGTTGCCGCACGTAAACGTGCTTTATGGTCGCGCAGACATCATCAAGATAACGCTGTTTCCTGTGTCCATGTCACTGGGAGCCTTCCGTGAGAGCCCATCATTCTCATGCACTTTCGAAACAAAGAGCAAACTGAAATAACATAAAAGAAGGTGGACGACGACGACGACGAAGACGGCGGCGGCGGAGGAGGAGGAGGACGAGGAATTGAAGAGAAAAAATAAATAAAACGAACACGAACGCAGGAATAAAAAGTAAGATGAAGAAGTACGTAAAAATATTAAAATTAATGAACGACCGGGGGGAAAAAAACGAAGAGCAACGTACAACTTATAAGCAGGGTTACGCTGAAGAGACAATGCAAGAAGGCTTGAATTCGATTTTCGTTCGGAAGAAACGAGGAAGAGAGAGGAACAAGGCGAGAAGATTAAATTAAAAATATTTAATCGTAGAGTTAGGCGAGATAAATGACCTACAATGGGCAGGTATGCCACGGCAGTTTGCGAACAGGGCCGCACTCAATGCGAGAGACGCCAATTGGCCGATGGATATTTGGATGAAGGCGACTCTTGTTTTAAGGTGCGCGACTCGAGTGACGGGTGCTTCTTCGATTACGTTTTTCTCGCAATCGATTTCTATGTCATTTCGAGTATATCGTCGTGCATGGCCGAGATCCGGTCCTGATCTTGGTGTCCACCTGGTGCAGCGGGCGCTACCTTGTCATTATTCGATATTACAACACCCACTGAGACCACTATAAATTCTTCTAATAATTGATTATTGTTGTTACCTTGTACCTCGCGTAATAATACACCTTCCATCTCTAATCTGTTATGATAATAACTTCTCACACACACGCACGCACACGCAGAAAGATCGGAAACGGCACAAGAAATGATACAATGATGATTGCAACTAATTTTCTGCTTTTTGTTTTCGAATTCGTACGGCGAAAGCAAAAAGATCAAATTGCACAAATTGATTTCGACGGTGTACTTTCATACGGAACGGATTCAGTTCTCTTGCGAATGACGGACGAATAATCCGGTCGGATGATCGAGTCGGCCAATTACGTAATATTAGGCCGGTGCATGATTATCCGCCGTTTTTGAACGCTTTTTTAGGCAGTTCGCAACGAAGAATTTAGCGTAAACGCAATCAACTTATTAATTAAGGTCCAAATTATCGTCAATTACAGCCTCCGATTGGCTTGCTAGATGGGCAATTCCACGCGGACAAGGGAGCTAAAAACTTGCAGCTTTGCACCCTTACATCAAAATTCACACAGACCACCATAAAAATCGTTCGTTGAAAAACTGGTAAAAAGTGCGAATGTTTTGTTTATTTGGTAACCGATGTAAGGGATGCAAAGCTGCAATTTTTAGCTCTTTTGTACACGTGAAATGGACCACCTAGCAAATACGAGGCTGCAATTCAAATGGACGATAATTTGGACCTTCATTAATAAGTTAATGGTGTTTAAGATAATTTTTTGTGTTGCGAACTGGCTAAAAAATAGCTTTGAAAAACGGCGGATAATTATGCACCGGCCTAATATTAGCAACCTCCTATTTGCTTGCTAGATGGGCAATTCCACGCGGACAAGGGAGCTAAAAACTTGCAGCTTTGCACCCTTACATCAAAATTCACACAGACCACCATAAAAATCGTTCGTTGAAAAACTGGTAAAAAGTGCGAATGTTTTGTTTATTTGGTAACCGATGTAAGGGATGCAAAGCTGCAATTTTTAGCTCTTTTGTACACGTGAAATGGACCACCTAGCAAATACGAGGCTGCAATTCAAATGGACGATAATTTGGACCTTCATTAATAAGTTAATGGTGTTTAAGATAATTTTTTGTGTTGCGAACTGGCTAAAAAATAGCTTTGAAAAACGGCGGATAATTATGCACCGGCCTAATATTAGCAACCTCCTATTTGCTTGCTAGATGGGCAATTCCACGCGGACAAGGGAGCTAAAAATTTGCAGCTTTGCACCCTTACATCAAAATTCACACAGACCACCATAAAAATCGTTCGTTGAAAAACTGGTAAAAAGTGCGAATGTTTTGTTTATTTGGTAACCGATGTAAGGGATGCAAAGCTGCAATTTTTAGCTCTTTTGTACACGTGAAATGGACCACCTAGCAAATACGAGGCTGCAATTCAAATGGACGATAATTTGGACCTTCATTAATAAGTTAATGGTGTTTAAGATAATTTTTTGTGTTGCGAACTGGCTAAAAAATAGCTTTGAAAAACGGCCGATAATTATGCACCGACCTAATATTAGCAACCTCCTATTTGCTTGCTAGATGGGCAATTCCACGCGGACAAAAGAGCTAAAAATTTGCAGCTTTGCACCCTTACATCAAAATTCACACAGACCACCATAAAAATCGTTCGTTGAAAAACTGGTAAAAAGTGCGAATGTTTTGTTTATTTGGTAACCGATGTAAGGGATGCAAAGCTGCAATTTTTAACTCTTTTGTACACGTGAAATGGACCACCTAGCAAATACGAGGCTGCAATTCAAATGGACGATAATTTGGACCTTCATTAATAAGTTAATGGTGTTTAAGATAATTTTTTGTGTTGCGAACTGGCTAAAAAATAGCTTTGAAAAACGGCGGATAATTATGCACCGGCCTAATATTAGCAACCTCCTATTTGCTTGCTAGATGGGCAATTCCACGCGGACAAGGGAGCTAAAAACTTGCAGCTTTGCACCCTTACATCAAAATTCACACAGACCACCATAAAAATCGTTCGTTGAAAAACTAGTAAGTAACTACTAGTGATGTGAGGGCATGCAAAGTTGCAATTTTTAGCTCGTTTGTGCACGTGGAATGGACCACCTAGCCTGCCTAGGAAATAGGATGCTGCAATTGAAATGGATGATAATTTGGACTTTTATTAATAAGTTTATGGTGTTTACGATAACAAATAGCTTTCAAGAACGGCGGATAATTACGCACCGACCTAATACACAGCTGGATGCTGATCATTCGAACGTCACGACTAAGCCATACGTTCGCATTCGATCTTTGCATCGGCAAAATGTGCGGTCGCGATTACGCGGTCATCGTCGACGATCGCCGTCTCGTCAGTGCTCTGTCGCATCTAAAAGTCGAAAGCGAAGGAGAAATTCGTGTCGCAATGCCGCCGCGTGAATCCGAAATAAGCTCTTCCCCTTTCCATTTTACGCGTCGTCATTATTATTCCTTTTACTAAAGAAACGAGAAAATTCTTCACACGTCTGTGTTATATCTGGAAGGGAACGCCGGAATATTGATTATGATATTTCTCGGTGGCAAGGACGTTTTGTTCGTACTTTTTTAATTCTCTTTTCGGTGTAATCTATGTGGACGACCGCTTAAAATGGTGACTCTCTCTCTCTCACACCAAACACCATTTTTCTCGTCCTCTTCTTCTCTTCTCTTCTGTATACAGGTAATTTTACCATAAAACAATGGTTTCGAATAGGAAGCATCCGGCGGCAGGCACGTAGCCCACGTATTTATAATGCTGGTCCTGTTGGCGTTACGCATTCGGCCTGCGGAATACGGACTCTTCGACTACGCCGAGCGCATGTTAACGGCGTCGAACCACCGGCACCACCCCCTTCGGCCGTCCGTCACGCGCTATCACCTGTTGCGTATCTTAATAATAATAAGCAACTACTTCCGTTTGGTGGAAATGCTCGAAGACGAAATGAAAGAATCCACCATCGATCGCCGTTTCTCACTACATCCATCGCGTTCGAAAACGAAAAGTTGCGAATCGCATCACGTATCTCTAAGATGGAACGGTAACGGAAAGTCGAGCGCAAAAATGCAAAATCAATGTGTCCCTTATGCGGCGAAAGGACGCGTCGCAATCAGTCGAATTTGCGCGGAAGGCAAAAGCGAAGGAATCGGCGAACTCGCAAAGTGTTCGATTCGAATTAGGGAGCAATGACGAGAATGCGGCGTCGATCGAGGGATATCTCTTGGCCATTAAGCACGGCTGAGGAAACGTCGAACGTGAATGCACGCGCTGTTCGCCGCACCCTGCGGATCCTCTCTCTCTCTCTCTCGTTTCGCGCGTATCGAGTTCGAAAAACAGCTCGCGCATAACATTCATTCGCATTTCGTCCGTCGTTCGATCGATTAATTACGATCGGTAGTATTTTCACCGTTGAACAAAGTGCGTAGATTTGAATACAAATTTCTTAATTACGACGTCACGTAGAAAATTTCCAACGTACTCGACGGCAGCGGCGGGTTGGTGACACTTTGACGCACAATTCCGCGAAGCTCGCAGCAATCGATTGTGTGCGTAGGGCAGCGAGAGGTGCGGACGGAAAAGTGGATTCCGTTTGATTGTCAATTTATTCATCGTTTCCAGCTTGTGGGGAAAAGGGACCGCCCATCGCGGGGGACCCGTCACGCATTTCGTTTGTTTGTTTGTTGGAAACGAATGATTTGTAAGAGGGACATGCCTCGAAGTTTCCAATATTGTAATTGTTAATCAGGTAGCAATTGGCATGCACGCGACGAGCGCGGCGAACGACGGGCACCATTTGTAAATTATTGCCCGCTGGGGTCAACCGCTGCCCGTCCAAACGCCGCAATTAGAGAACTCGACCGAATAATCACCATCCGATTGTGACGCGGCGCATTTAACGAGGATTCGATGCGAGTTCGATGGAACGGAGTTATTTGGGGAAGCGGAAAGAAAGTTGTTTTGCTCCGCTTCGGGTTCGACGGGAAAAACGATTCCCCCCGCGACAGTGGCAAGAAAGTTTCCTTTAGTTTCCTTGCAAATGGCAAATCCATACGTGAATGAAATCTGATTTTGGTAGTCAATCGATATTAATTTAATTATAAAATTAAATGCCATTCTATTGCCAAATAGGGGAGTTAATTGAAAATCATTAGCCTTAAACAGAAGATATTTTATATTGGCATTTCCTTTATTATGTTAATTAATTTTTTTCTTCGATGCTTCGATCGCTAGAAAACGCTGAACTGGAGATATTCGTCGTTGCTTTTACGATAATGCCCATCGAATTCCCATAATGTTAAACGAAAGTTTCGGTCCGGTTAACTGAATCGAATGAGGAAAGGCAACAAATAAAAATAAGAACACAGAAATGTATCATTTATTTATTTCTCATCTGCTCTTACAATTTTTAACATAACACATCTCAGCTGAAACATTTTTTGTCCACTCGCTTTCTCTCCTGCAATACAAAGTACACTGAAAAGTTCATATAAACGAACGGCTCGCAAAAATAAAATATGAAAGTTCCACCATTTCTCGCAAATAATTCATTTCACGAGTCAACTTTAAAAATAAACATTTGCGAACAATTTTTATTTTTGTTTTCATTTTAAAGCTGCACCGTGAAATTTAATTAACAAAACTGCAAAACGATATTTTTGTTTCATCATAATAGTAGTCGCGTAAACATTAATAATATTTGATGATGAAATAATAATTTGCCAATTTATTAATTCATCTCGTTTTTTTCATTTTTTTTTCTTTTCAATGTTTCGTTTAATGTAATTATTAAAAAACACGCAAAAACTATATTAATAATAATTGGGCATAATAAACCAGATAGGAATAGATAGCATAATAGTTAAACGTATATATATGGGCCATCATAATTATTATTTCAGAAAAATGAATCTAATTAACACATCGATAACAAACTGATCTATTTTTTTTTGCGTTGGCCCAACTAAATTAATTGATTATAATAAATGAACGATTAAAAAAAAAGAACTGCTTGAACGTAATTAATTAATTATTGTCTAATTTGATTATTATCGTAAATAAACGAAACGAATTATTTATTCATTTACTTTTATAGTTGTAATTAACACCTCCGTTTAAAAAAATATATAATACGGGCTCGAATAAAAAATAACCCTCGAAACTAATTGAAACCGTTAGAAAACATGCATTTAAATAATCTATAGACTACCATGCAATGTTAAACATATCAATATTTTAAATTAATTAAGGCAAACAATTCTTGCGATGTTCGAGTGAATTGTCATCGTCGAAATGTTAAAACGAATAAAGCATCGTTAAGAGCTTTATTGCCAAAAAAGGCGTAGCACGCCAATTCTCTTCTAAAGAAATATAGACAAAAATTAAGTTCTTCTGATAAGTAATCGTACACGCGATCGAATCACTTCAGTTCACAAACCGATCGATTCGTCGCGATTGATATATTTCATTAAAGGCCTCGTTTATGGTGTAGACACTCATTATCCTTCAATGTTAATAAGGCACTGGTCATAAAATGAATATGATTCGTAATCATTAAGCAACTCAAAAGGATCGTTATTTTATTGAACCAAACGCAAAAGAACCGACTGATTTGTAAGTGTGTAAGAATGTCAATCGCTTTCCATTTGGTTTAATAAAATAATAGTTAAAAATTAATATTAAAATAGTCGCTTCTTTTACTTTTCCTCCGCATCTCCTACCTCTTCGACTCTCGTATCTCCGTGAGATCTAATTGATTCGTCAATGATAAATCCTGGGACTTTTTCTTATAAATAATTCGGCCAGGATTTAAATTTACGTTAAAAAATATAAAGTGAATTATATTTAATTATGGAATGGATCCATTTTCTCCCTTCGTCGTCATCCTCGCTTAGTTCTAATTATTGAACACAACATTTATTTAAGATAACTGCAATTAAGTAATTCAGGTTTTATAAATCGATATTAATCGAATGTTGTTCATCATACGAACGTTTAATACGTCACTATTAATAATAATAAAAAATAAAATAAACAAAATAATAATAGGTAACATCAATAAAGATAATATAGATTGTAAAACCCAAATTTCAGGCGAATATCATTATTTACACTATTTGTACGCCAAATATAAAAAAATTAATTCGATCACATTTTACTGAACGCCAGTTTGCATTTCCTTCGCGTTAGAACAATTTTTCGTAAACGAAATCGTTTTTAAGGAACTATAAATAATTGAGCGATAATGTCAATGAGTTGCTGGTCTCGGATCAAAAGTAAAATGTAATTGAATTGAAAAGAAATCGCTGATGGAAATTGCAGACGTATTATCTTAATTTAAGGTAGAAGCGCGTGCAATTTCCCATCGATCTCGTTCAGTGATCATCATCGTTTAAAACAAACCGTTTAAAAATATTTACACCATAACAACATGTTACACTGACGAAAAAAAAATATATGTCGATATATTTCTTTCTAATAAAACCCCATATAAATATTATATTCAGTCTAATTAATTGTAAATATATTCAAATATATATCAAAAGTAAATTACGCGGGCAAAAATCAACAAAATTAACGCCTCCATTATAAGGGCGCGAAAACAAAATAAATAATAGCAAAAAAAAAGAAAACGCGTTAGTAACGTAAGAAATAAGTATAAAAAGGACTTGTTCGTGTTAATTGTGATAAAAAATATGCTTAACACTCCCTCATCAAAAATAGTTAAATTCCGCACCTTCCACGAAGACGTGCGCATTACAAAAACAAATCATTCGAACTGAACAGTTAATTAAATTGGCGGCGGCCCGCGTACGTAACGCAACTGGGGGCTCAAAGAGTACGAGAAATTGTTAACGTTATCGCAACAATGCGGCTCTAACAGGCAAGCGACGCACAACAAGGCCATTATGGCGATTTGAAATGGCACGGAAGCCCGCAAGACCCTTTCGTACCACGTGCTCGACGACGGCGATGACGGCTCGTCGTCCGGATCGCCGGAATTGCCGGTCGCACCGCCACTCGACAATTCGCTGCAATACAGAATTGATTAATCGAAAAATGATCGGAGTTAGTCTTACAAAGAGGTAGATAAATGGCGAGACGTTGTTTCTTGTCGTTCGTAACGGCGAACGAAAAGGACGATTAAATTTCGTCGTGGAATATACAAATCGGGTTGATTAAACGTCGCGCGTCGCAGGAAAACAACCGACTTAATTAATTACTTTGAACTTGATTATCTTGATCGTAATATCTTCGAGGCAACTTGTTTAATTCCCGCTGCATATTCCGCCCGTCCTTTTAAACGCCTCGCCCTCGCCCCTGCCCTCCGTTCGACCGCGGAGACAAGAATAACGAACGGAGATGCGTTAACCAAACGTTTGTGGAAATTTATAAAGTCAGGCGCCCGGGCAAATAACAAGTGCGTCCTCAGGACGTCCCGCGGCGTTCGCGAAAAGATTAATGGACACGTGTAACGAGACACCGTACGTACACACGAGGCGCGTTTTAATAATTAATATCGGATCGCAGCGTACGTAAACTGGAAAAGGTGCGTCTCGACGTTTCGGAAGATCGTCGGTAGCCGGGGGTCACCTGGGGGAGATCGACTTACTTGTTCGCGGTGGTCGCCGTGCGTACGATCAGCGATCGGCAGCGTTTCTGCAGATTCTTGAGCTCCTCTTCGGCGGCCGCCAGGCGCTCGCCCATGAGGAGTCGCGCTCGACAGTCCGGTGCCATCACCGTCTCCAGCTGGCGCACGAGCCGTTTGATCGCCGCCAAGCGGCGTTCACGCTCGCCGAGGTCGTGCTCGGAACCTTCGTCGGAGATGCCGCTGTCGGAGAGCGAACCGCCTTCGGTGAACATTTCCGGCAGCGTCGAGTTCTTCAATCATACATAAATTTCAATTAGCGTCCGTCGCGAAGTGAGCAACAATGAGCGGGAAATCGAGCAAATAAATTCGCCGCTCTTCGTAATATCCGGCCGAAAGAAATCGAGAAAACGTCCCCTATCCTTATGTCGGGCTCGTTCGTTTTTCATTATTTCATCCCTTCGCCGCTCCCGTTTAGCCTCTTCTTCTTTTCGCTTGTAGTTAAATAAACTGTGAATATTCGAACTATCTTTAAGTCGAGGAGCCGAGCGCTTTTTAGGTTAGGGAATATATATATATATATATATATAGAAGACTTCGGCGCTGCGAAATGAACCGCTCGTAGTCGTGGTGTAATGAAAAGCAACGCGACGCATACAAAGCAGATTTCAGCAGCGTCCAAAATATTCTTGTATATACACGTCGTCTCTTGCTATGTCATGCGAGGAGTTCCATTTCCATCGTCGAGGCCATTACAAAGAATTTCAGCGCATTTTCGCGATAAATATAAATAACAATGCGAATAAATTTCCATTTCAATCTAACTTATTAAAATCTTGCTGCATTTTTATGCAAATCAGATGTGGCGTAATTTAATATTTTTTATTTATCTCTCTCCCTCGCTCTCTTCACATTCTCGCCCGTTTTCTATGCGCTAATGCGCGAAATTGTAGGAAGCCGGCGATAGAAAAATTTATGCTTTCATGCGACAGATACGCGCTTATTTGTAATTAATTTCTGTATCGTTAATGAGAGCGAGATAGAACGGGAATATTAGTGGAAATAGCGTCCGGGCAGGGCGAATCCGTTGTGCGATATAATACGAGAATTTCGAGAATTTCTGTCCATACAATATGTATTCGGGTAATTCGGACTTTCGGTATATAGCGTGCGGATGGATCTGAGAGAGGCGTAATGGTGGCGCTTCCGGATCGTTAATAGAAGCGTCGTTGACTTTCCAGTCACGTCCGCGTGGATGTTCCATGGAATCAGCGTAAAAATACAAATTTAATATCGTATGGGAGAGAGCTTAACTTTGACCCAGCCCCAGAGGTCAAAACTCCGCGTGCAGATTCGGACGAAAACGATGTCGCTTCTAATACTTTCCGATCGTTACTGTTTGAAATAAATGAATTTGACGAGAATTTGCTTACTTGCGTCGTTTTACTTTTCGACAACAGTTTGGCGACGTCTTGGACGGACGTGGCCATTTGGTTCGAGAAATTCCCTCCTTGCAACGCGTCGTCCAGCAGTTCCAATGCGTGCTCGTCCTCCTTCAGATCGCCGCACAATTGATCCAATCGGCTCTCCAACATTTGCCAAGTTTGGAGCAACGAATTGAGATGCATCAGTCGGTCGTTGATGCTGCAAAGCAAAACAAAATCATCATCCTTCTTCCCGTTCGTAGTTTTCTCGTCGCTTAATTCGATTCTCTTCTATTTCGAGCCGCGAACAAAAAACGTTTGCTCGACCGCCACAAGGAATACCAATAATCTTTTAATACTGGGCCTTAATTGGAGTCCGTTCGCTGTTTGCCGATGGAAATGCCGGATTTATAGGGCGCTCCGAGCAAATATTTACATGGCGGTCAGCTATTCGCCCCCGGGGCCGGGCGACGCATCATGAACGAGAGCGATCGAGATGTCCACAGTAAACGCGTACGTATATAAATTTATTATTAAAATGATCTTCGTAATGCGTCCGCGATGCCGGTCGATTTTAATCGATTGCCCTCACTGTTTGACGGCATTAGATCATTTACGAGTATTTATCGCGAACGTGAAATTAAATTCAGAAATAAACGAAAACGTGTAGCGTTTGTTTGTGGCAATTTTTTTTTATAAGAATCTCGATGGCCACTTGGTCGCCTTTGGTCTGGGCTGGATCGCGCTGTATATAATAATTAATTACTAACCTGTTGCGAATTTCATTCCAAATACGGTAGAGTTCGGACACGTCCATCTTCAGATAGGAAACGCTGTAATCTTTGTTCTCCGTTAAGAAACGATGGACGGCCACGTTCAACTGAAGCAGCTTCTCTTTGTATTCCATAATACTTGTCATTTTCACCTGAGACGTTAAAGAAAATGGAATAGAAAATGCGAAAAGTTGTATGCAACAATAACAATCAATAATAAACGAAATATGAGGGACGGAAAGGAGACGAGGCAGAAAATGGGAGATGAGGCGGAAAGGCAGAAATGTAGCGTTTTACAAAATAAATGCCAACTTGATTTATGTGCTAATGTAATATGTACCTCAGAAACTAAAATGGCACTAAGACATAAAAAATTCAAGGTAGTATCCTGCCGTCGTGCTCTACTTCATTGAGATTGCAAGCTAAAGCCTCGTACATACATTACGTTACGTCTCCTTTTATAAGGCAGCAAGAAAGGAACGGAGACGTTCGCACGAGGAGGACGAATGAAATGTTTCATTTTGCGGCCGAGCAATTTAAGAACAGACAAAGACGAAATTTTTGGGCAACATTATGAAAGAAAATTAGAAGAGCTAATGTTTGAACGTTATATTCGGTAAAAGCGGGTATAAAAGCAGTAAACCGAGAGGAAACACACGAATTCTTTTGCGTATTTTCTATACATATAAACCGAACGAGTCGAAATATCCATCAATGTACGTACAACTCCCCCGAGACGCTTCTTTGGTCCATCCAGTTTTTGCGACAGGGAACTCTCGCCGTATATCGTGACCATGCGACGTTGATGACCGCATGTGTATAAATTACTCAACTTTATGGACGGACCTTAACGTCCGCACCGGTAAGTAGGTACTCTCTCGATTCTAGGCGCCTTAAACATTTCCTCCTTTACATTTTCCCTCCGTCGCTTTTTATTCGCATCTCTTTTTTGTCGTTTACTAAATATTTCATCGCGAATTGACACGTGTAAAATAGTTTCAGACGAAACTGAAATTTCAACGGGTTCGTTGAAAATGGGAATTGCAGCAGCTTCAAATTTCTTATAATAATGTATAAAACGTACGTAGACTTATTGAAAGATACGTTTATGGACACATTTCATGCGTTATTATTACAAGTTATCCATTTCATTTAACGTCACGTTCGCTTCGTAAAATAACAGCCGCTTTTGCTCCGTCTACTTGTATGTAGAAATTCATCGCGAACGTCTTCGCTGGCCGATTAACGATCATCCGTTTGGTACGTATGAAAGATAAAAAATAATTATCCGCACACGCTTATATCCATTTCTATTTCCTTTTCATTTCGAGACGTCGATTGATACTTATTTTCATCGTGCTATTGCGGTATGTGCATTTAATAATGACTTCGAGAGAGAAATGTATAAGAATATTTCTCTTTTTCTTTCTTTCATTCGATCCATTACCATCCACTTTTTTATTTGCGAAATTTAATGAATCCCGTATAAGCGTAAAAATATCAAAAGGAGATTTAGAGCTATTTATTTAGAAAAAAAAAATCGTATATAACGTAAACGGCAAAAAAAACGACAACATCGGAGTTTTCGAGCCCTAGAAAATACATTGGTATGCCGGGGCGGTAGAACAAGCTGCAGACACGCATTCCTATGTAATTCAATTTACAATCAACGGCCAATCAATTGATTCGAATCCGGTACAGTTTGGCTGCGAAGAAACTGGAGGAGTCAGTGCACCCTAACATAACAAGTAGCGGCAACAACATCGAGAGAAGAAGAACAACAACAAACAACAAAAGTAGCGGGTAGCGATCAGAAAATCATACCATCATCATCATCATCTGTCGACGTGGACGCGTCTATCCATAAAAAGAAGCGAGCGAGCGAATGCGGTGCGGCGTGCTTTTTCTCATAAGCCGACCACCCGATCCGATCACAAGACAGACCGGAATATCGATTCTAATCGATCGCCAATCGATTTCAACTTAAACGATCCCTCCTCATACCCTTCTCTACTTTTTCATTTTTGCTCAAATCGCAATAAACGTATTTTGGAGCTCTTAAAGTGATTAACTATGCAAATAAACATTAGACATCGATTAATTAGAGTTCAATTGTGAATTTTACGTTGAGATTTATTCGTTTTTTTGAGTTTTTTCTTCTTCAATTTTTGCACTTATATAGAAGGGGGGACCCTTCTCTACTTTTTCATTTTTGCTCAAATCGCAATAAACGTATTTTGGAGCTCTTAAAGTGATTAACTATGCAAATAAACATTAAACATCGATTAATTAGAGTTCAATTATGAATTTTACGTTGAGATTTATTCGTTTTTTTTTTGAGTTTTTTCTTCTTCAATTTTTGCACTTATATAGAAGGGGGGACCCTTCTCTACTTTTTCATTTTTGCTCAAATCGCAATAAACGTATTTTGGAGCTCTTAAAGTGATTAACTATGCAAATAAACATTAAACATCGATTAATTAGAGTTCAATTGTGAATTTTACGTTGAGATTTATTCGTTTTTTTTTGAGTTTTTTTTTCTTTAATTTTTGCACTTATATAGAAGGGTCCCCCCTTCTCTACTTTTTCATTTTTGCTCAAATCGCAATAAACGTATTTTGGAGCTCTTAAAGTGATTAACTATGCAAATAAACATTAAACATCGATTAATTAGAGTTCAATTGTGAATTTTACGTTGAGATTTATTCGTTTTTTTGAGTTTGTTTTTCTTCAATTTTTGCACTTATATAGAAGGGTCCCCCCTTCTCTACTTTTTCATTTTTGCTCAAATCGCAATAAACGTATTTTGGAGCTCTTAAAGTGATTAACTATGCAAATAAACATTAAACATCGATTAATTAGAGTTCAATTGTGAATTTTACGTTGAGATTTATTCGTTTTTTTGAGTTTTTTTTTCTTTAATTTTTGCACTTATATAGAAGGGTCCCCCCTTCTCTACTTTTTCATTTTTGCTCAAATCGCAATAAACGTATTTTGGAGCTCTTAAAGTGATTAACTATGCAAATAAACATTAAACATCGATTAATTAGAGTTCAATTGTGAATTTTACGTTGAGATTTATTCGTTTTTTGAGATTTTTTTTCTTCAATTTTTGCACTTATATAGAAGGGTCCCCCCTTCTCTGCTTTTGCATTTTTGCTCAAATCGCAATAAACGTATTTTGGAGCTCTTAAAGTGATTAACTATGCAAATAAACATTAAACACGGATTAATTAGAGTTCAATTGTGAATTTTACGTTGAGATTTATTCGTTTTTTTGAGTTTTTTTTTCTTTAATTTTTGCACTTATATAGAAGGGTCCCCCCTTCTCTACTTTTTCATTTTTGCTCAAATCGCAATAAACGTATTTTGGAGCTCTTAAAGTGATTAACTATGCAAATAAACATTAAACATCGATTAATTAGAGTTCAATTGTGAATTTTACGTTGAGATTTATTCGTTTTTTTGAGTTTTTTTTTCTTTAATTTTTGCACTTATATAGAAGGGTCCCCCCTTCTCTACTTTTTCATTTTTGCTCAAATCGCAATAAACGTATTTTGGAGCTCTTAAAGTGATTAACTATGCAAATAAACATTAAACATCGATTAATTAGAGTTCAATTGTGAATTTTACGTTGAGATTTATTCGTTTTTTTGAGTTTTTTTTCTTCAATTTTTGCACTTATATAGAAGGGTCCCCCCTTCTCTACTTTTTCATTTTTGCTCAAATCGCAATAAACGTATTTTGGAGCTCTTGAAGTGATTAACTATGCAAATAAACATTAAATATGGATTAATTAGAGTTCGCGATTCGTTCGTGTTTTGCGAATTTTTTCTTCTTCAATTTTTGCACTTTTAGGGAAGGGAAATTGCAATAAACCCATTTTGCAACTCCTAAAGTGGTTAATTATGGAAATAAACATGAATGCTCGATGAATAAGAGAAATGCGAGTTTTACATTGACATTCATTCATTTTCCGATGAAAAAACAATAAGACTTCTTGTCTAGTAGAAAAAGAGTCGTCACCTTGGAACGTATTTACGCTGAAGCAAGAATACGTGAAAAACGTCGGATCGATATCGATTGGTAGGAAAATGTAGGAAGAGACGATGGAGAAAATACGGTGAAAACTGAAACGAGCATTTGTAGGAGGCAACCCCCGAACCTGGTGGTGCGAGATTAAGTCTTCGGACGTACGTGGTTGCAGGCGCAAGCTGTGACGGCGAGGAAGGACTTTCGAATACATGTCACGTAGACGGTACGAGCACGACACGGGTACGCTTTTATCGTCATTTCAAACTCTGAAAATATCACATACCACCGCCATCGCCGCCGCCGAGTTTTAGGTCGACGCTGTAGTAGGTACGCGATAATAATAGCAAAAATTAAATGAAATGTATTGTAATATTTCTATTTGATAGGACGACCACGCCGAAATCGAATCGTTTCTTATGTGCGATAATTATCCTGGGATAAGATAAATGATATTGAAAGATGTCTTACCGCATAGAAATCGATGTCCCGACTAACGTCGTCCATGGAGTTCACGTCCAGTCCATCGCTGGGCACCGGAACGTTAACACTTTGAAGATCACTTTTCAATTGTAGCATTTCTTTTTGCAAATTCCGGTACTCTTGCATTTTGTTGACGCGACTCTTTAAGTTCTCCCAGTGCGATAATAAATCTGCAAAAATCGAAAGATACGAAATGTACGATTCGCAAATAGCATGACAAATAATGCACCCACCATAAAATTATTAATACACAGTAAATGGACATGCGTTATTATTGAGCGTTTAATAAAGTCGGAATGAAAGAAAAAATAAACAAATTATCAAAACATGTTTGCTATTAACGGCGTCATAATTAGTTAGTTTAGTTAATTAGTCGTGTTAGTTGATACGATATGGGAATAGCGATAAGGTCCGGTTACTAATACCGTTGGTATTAATATAACATTTAAATGATTTTGAACAATAACAATTACCACAATCTACGACTAACAAAACACGTTCTCATCAAGCACAAACTTTGATGACCGCAAAATTGAGAAATCGCACACATTCAATTAAATAATGCATATTCCAATGAACTAAAAATAAAAGTTACTCATGTTTGATATTCGTTAGTAACAAAAGGTGATATTTAGAAATCTGAACATAAAAATTTAATAATGCGGACGAAATTTGCAAATAATTTCACATAATGAAACTTTCTTTAATAAGTTACAACATACAAATATGAGTTTTTTTAAACGTTCTCGCACTTTTCAATCAATGGGATAACGAGCAACTTTCCGTATATGAAAAAAGTGGGCGCACTAGCGTGGAGGTCAGCATTTGGCCACTGAATTATATTTTAAAATATTTATGTGCTAATGGTGCCTATGTTATGATGCAATAAACGCGATTTTAAATGTTAGCCCAATTAAAAAAAAAAAAAAAAAAAGACGCCGTCGTTGTAACGAAAATTCATTGAAAACAATTCTCGGCCAAAAAAAACATGTTGCGAAACTTTTGAAGGAACATAGGTACAATGGGGTTTCAAATAAAATAATAGTACAAAAAGCGAAAATAAAAAATATACAAGCCATAAGCAAAATTTAATGCAATAACCATGCTGTTACATGTAAAAGTAAAATTATTGTCCTTTAAAATAAACTTATAATAAAATAATTAAAAAAAAGAAAGTATAGAGAAAGAATGCAACAAAAAACATTAATTAATTAAAAATTACATTGTATAAATAAACCATAAAAACAAGTACTAAAAAATAAATAAATATTATTATCAAAAAGATTTTAATTGATATCAGTGAACCGAGAGTTCCATCTATGTTGCAGTAAACGGATAAGGAGCTATTGTTATTCTTCCTGTTCGTATAACACTCAAAGGTACCTGTACATCTGGCTGCATGTTGACCACACCTTCTTACCTTACTTATTATCAAGCGAAACGTAAGAGAAAAGACAAATTCCCATCAACAAAGGTAATAAGATGCACGAAATTTTAAGTGCTCATCAGAAGAGTTCTTGAAAATTCGTATACTTATACTAAACCGTTATGTAAAAACACTCAAATACTCACAATTACCTATTGATTGACGGGAATCAATATCTTACAACAAAACAGTAAACGAAACTGTGGTCGCTGCAGAAATACAGATACCTTAACAAACAACTAATTAGAATATTTGTGAAAAAATATCAAATAGTATTAATAATATTAAATTGGAAAAAATTATTAACGATTATTTTATAGAAATATTCACAAAAAATATTTCATCAATTAAAATAAAGTTTCCCTTAATTTAAAATAACAGATGCCCTTAATCAAGAGAAGAATTTGCGCCTGATAAAAATTAAGACATTGTTGACAAACTTAATCGCTTCATTCGAATCTTTTTCTCACAGCCTTTTGTCTTATAGAATCTAATTCGTACTTGAGATTTAAATTACTTTTATCTTATTGTACAGACCAACTTTCCTTATGATATAACTGACCAAATCAACGCCCTTCTTGAATAAATACTTCAACAACATCGTCCAAATATCAAATATAGGTGCCAAATCCCTACCTGTTGTCTGTTCTTTGTCGCTTTTCGGCAGTTTATACTCCTCCGGCGACTTTTCGATCAGATTCAAGCAATACAGATGCCGTTCGCACGTCGCCACTACGTCATTCTGTAAGTTACGAGAGCGATGAGCGAGAGATCGTCAACGGAAAAATCGAACGTTCAATTTACACTTACTATCTCGTTAGCCACCAGATACTCCTTCAGTCCCAACGTATACTGATTCTTGTAAATGTTGGTCGAATATTCCAACTGATCGTGGGAATTCTTCAATAACTTCCTAACGTTATTCTCCGTGTCGCTGTCGGAATCGATCGGATGCAGCGGTTGCAGCACTTTCCTTTGGAACGGCGGCGAGAACGTGTTCGACTGACTCGACCAATCCGATTGGCTGTCCATGAAGTTCCTGTAATCTTCGCCAAACTCCAGCAACCGCCTGGCCGCGTCGGAATCGTGCGCTTCGCTGTACGCCTCCGACAAATACTTCTCCTAAAATCAACAAAACGACGTTTTAATCCGTCGATCTTCCAGTTCATTCTTGTCGCTTGCCTGATAGCTATCCCACGCCTGTTCGGACAACGAACTGGACTGTTCCTCGGCGGCGTTAACGCTGCTCTTTCCAGGGCTACTGTCGCGAATTTCCATCGCGTAAGTAAACGTTTTGCTCAGCTTGAACGACGGCGTCCTGAAATGCAAACGTTCAGTAGCTTGGATCGTTCGGGTTAACTAAAGCCTCGAGCGACTTCTCTTCACCTTTTATACTTCCTCTCGTCGTCCGTGTCGGCGCCACTTGTTGTCGACGTGTCTAAGTTATAGCCCACAGCGGCCGCAGTCGGATCGCTAACCGTATGCCTTTCGGAGCATTGAGGTATCGACGTGCTGCCAGAGAACGATCCAGATTTCACGATCGTGCCAACGTATCCTTTGGATAAATCGCCTTGACTCTGGGCGTTGCTTTCGTTGCGTCGAAGCTAAAAAAAAACAAGGGGAAAAGGCCATTTATTAGGCGACGCTAAATTAAAGCATAATTAATTTACTCGTTTCTTTAACTTGTATCTTTTGCGTCGAATCGGCGAGGTTTTCTCCTCTTGCACGAGCGTGGCGCTGTCTTCCATGGTGGACGATGTCGAATTGTTACCCAAAATTCCAACACTATTGGCACTTGTGTTAAACGAATTGTCCAATTTCTTTGGCACCAGTGAAAGCTTATGTAAAGCAGACTCGGATATGGACAAGCTGGGCGTGTGCGTATTTACCCTGAAGAATAACAAATGTCAATTACAAGCTAAATAACAGGCTCAAAGCAACAACGTCTGATCGATCATCTACCTATTTTCCAATTGCGATATGCAAGACACGCTCCACGGCCGATTGGCCTTCAAGTTCGTCTTCCTCAAGTTCACCTTCGGCGTGACGTCGTCGCTCTCGAAGCTCTTCTGCGCGGCGCGATACGTGACGATGCTCTCGTTCAAATCTTCGGACGTCTGCGATTCCTTCTCCTCGTCCTCGCCGCTGGCGTCGCAACTGTCGTCGGGCCGTTCCATGTTCAGCCACTGCTTCACCCGCGTTATCTTGTTCACCGGCCCGTCGATGTTGGTCAAATGTTTGCCCGGAGAGACGAGCTCTTCGGCCCTCTCCACCAAACGATGGATTTCCCGCTTGTACGTTTTCAACGGTCCGTCCACCGCATCGACGTCGTCTTTCTGTCCGCTATCCTGATCCGTGTTCTCGCCCTTCGTGTAATACGTCCATTCGTCGTCGTCGGTGGTCTCCGTGGCAGCGATTTGATCGTCCAAATTCGCTTGCGCTTTATCCACTTTCTCCATGTCCGAATCGGTATCGATGTGCTTAAAATAGTAAGTGGCAAGGTTGGGAGCCGTGCGATTGGATCTACAAGAGAAAAGCAATCGTTTTAATGATTCGATCTCGTGGTACGAAATTTGAAATGGATCATTTCTCACTTGGTGAAATGCGATGTATCGTCGTTTTGATGGAATCGCTTCTCCTTTGCAGCTGCTGTTCGTTTATTGTCCGTAGGTTTCGAATTCATTGTGCCACTGTTATTGCGCGAATCATTTCCCCGCATTCGTCGGTCGTTGTTAGTTTCGTCATCCTTTTTAATAAATACAAACAGATAATGAATAATGGAAATAAACGAAGCGTCATTTCGGAATCGATATTATATTACCATCCGACGATAGGGATAATTACCTCTAAAGAACTTTCGTTTGACGTCGTATAGTTGTAACTTCCGCTCAGTCTCGGCTGTTTCGTTACTGGCTCGTCATCGAATTCGTTATCAGATATATACGAATTGTTTTGATTCTGTAACAGCAAAAAGGGTTAAAACATTATGACAGAAGTTATTTAGTTCGAATTGCATCGGGTTCAGAAGTATTAAAATAACGTTCACAGCAGTCGACTTTTCGTTTTTATACTTCCGCTGTGGATAGAATAAATAGATACTATTTTTAAATGACACTCCGATTCCAAACAATTACAGAAGAACATGCGGTACGAGGACGACGATGACGTTCGGTGCGTTGTTGCTGTTGTTATAAATCGGGAAACTTAAAAACACAATAGCACGAAGGAATGGTTTTGAAATGGTTTAAGACCGAGCGGAAACATGGTCGAGAAGGGTTGAGGATCGACATATGTCGTTCTTATCGTCCATCCGGTATTAATAACCGCCGAGAATAGTTAACAATCCGTCGTTCGAAAAACGCGCTGCACACATTCTGACCCTTTCATTTGCATTCATTTGTTTCGTAACAATCCGTTCGTGATATTCGGGCAATAACGCGTCATTAACGGCCATTGAGTAACGTTGAAGATAGAGGATTAACAACATTCGGTTCAGTCCTAGAAATGATTGTCTGCTTTACAAGAACATTAACGGTATATTTTTATTGTGCAGTCTCGAGGTCATAAATACTAGCACACTTTGAGCAAAGAATATCACACACAATGAGTTCGAGTGTAGGATTGTAATTGTAATGATCAACAAAAACGAATAATAATCACGCCGTTAAATAAAGGATAATTTTAATTGTTCCCTCATTATCCATTCTCGTTGTAGTGCTAATATTTAGTCTTTGCGGAAAGGTTTTTGTTACATATATACGGTAAATGTGATTATTACAATGTGGAAAGTATGCTGTTTTCTAAGAAGCAATTTTCAAGGAGGAAATGAAAATGTACGTTTAAGTAAAGGCGACGGAGATGAAGAGGCAGCGAGACGAGTGTCTGAGACGCGTTCTAACAGATAGTTAAACCGTATTGCGGTACGATGGAAACGTTCGAACAATTCTTTTCGTAATGATCGATCGATCGTCGATAGAGAAACATCTAGAAAATGCGATGAATATGAAAATAAACGAGAGGAAAAATCGAATCGTGTCAATAATTGACGAAAAGAAAGTTTCGCGCGCTAATAAAATAAGTTAGTTACAGCGTTTAATGACTCCCTATATACACACAGGAGTTACATCCTTGTGCACGTATACGAAAGGGATTTTTCTACTTTTATGCCTCTTCAAAGTAATAATTTCGTGGTTTATCCTTTATTCGTTATACGTGACGGCCATCGAAGCGAAATGCTTTTACGCGCAAATAAACATTTTTATATAATTAACCCTTAAAATGCACGTGTGCACGTGTGTTCAATTTGTTGCCGAGTAAAATCGTTGAATTTCACTTCCGTGGTCCACATAAATGATGACCTCTTGCACATACCAGGCGAATATTTATTAAAAAAGAAAAGGATTTTTACGTACTGGCATTTTATCATTTATTTCGTATTTAATCTGCCGCGAGCTCTTATTAACTACAATTTCTATCCGAAAAAGAATGTCACGATTAATTAAATCGTAACGATTTGCGTTAAGGCATTAATCGATTTTTGTTTCGTTATTGTTGCCGAAACAGTTTTCTGGGTTACAGAATAGATTCGTTATGAAACGATTACCTCATTTATTATTTAGGATCGCTCTCCTTTGCCTGTAATTGTGAATGAATAACGATTCTTGGTGGTCGTTGCATTAGACGGAGTAAGCACATCGCACTAAGGGACATCAATTAACGTGAACACAAAAATCCATTATTCATGAATATTCACGCGGTGCATTACTCGAAATTATTCGTTTCCGGTTTCCCCAGCTTAACACGTTATACGGTCATTATGGTAGGTCGCTCTTTTTTCTTCTACAATTAGCCGCAAATAAGGAAGTGCACATGGAAAACTTACATTTACACGACCGCCACCATTATTCTTATTTATCGCCAATGTACCTTTTGTACGTTTCATTCATTTCGCAACAACGTTGATAAACTACCAAATAAAGCGGCCTTTCCTATCGAAACGTAAAAATAAACTTTACCTTATAACATCCTCGTTTAACTAACGATTCGATGTAACACTGCCATTCCAAAGATCTTAAAAATAGTAGGTGCCAACGTCTCTCTAGACCTATAGCAACACGTCGAACGTTGATGGTGGTGCAACCGGAGTCCTTGCGCTTGCAGAATTTCACAACAGAGTTAACAATTTTTCCGTGATTTTCGATTTCACGGTGCAGCACCTAAAAAAATTAAATGAAAGAATTATACGAAACGAGGTAACGGATAAAACGAGATATGAAAATAATAATAATAAAACTGTCAGAGAGTTGGGGAAAACGTTTTACGAGTCGTAATACGGCGAATGTACTTTGCAGATTATCTCATCGCATAACGTGAAAATGGAAAGAAAACAATAAATTAATTAATTTTATTGGAAGTATAAATGAACAATGAAAGAGCAATTTAACATGGTTGACATACAGCTGAAGATATGCATCTGAATTCGTACGATCTGAACGGCGAAGACACTTTGATGAATGAGTTTTGAAATAAATAAAAATTAATCATTATTATACTTCTGCCATTCATCTGAACAAATCGAAATAGAAAACGCGAGTTTGAGAAAAAGAAACGGGACATACCAGAGCTTTAACATCCAGAGTAGAAATTTGTTCCCATAATATTAATATTAAAATGTGATCGACCATTAAGTCAAACATGCTATTCCATGATTTTATTTATTTATTATACGTTTATTTATTCATTTTCTCTCCACTAAAGCAACGTTTTCATTGAATTAACAACAATCACGACAAATAACCGTTTTTTCACATTTATTTTGTTGTTATAGTTAACTATCGCTTTCTTATACTAATTTATTTTCAAGTTTGTTGGCAGAAGAAGTACGACTCGGTTTGAAATCTCCCACCACGCGGTCGCGTTTGTTTGTAATTCCGTACACGACGCTCGGTGTCTCTTAAGAGAGAAGAAACGGATTAATAATAATATTTTGTCTATTCTTCGGATATGATGAATACGAATTTCAAATGGGAAAAAAGTATGATTCTTTTTTTCCTTCTTCTCCTCTTTGGACGGATGTTTGGAGTAATTTTAAAGGAGAAATTGGGGTGACCCAAACGTCGTATACGTTCGTTAAATGGAAATGAATAAATAAATAAATATGAAGATTATAATTATAATGATTAAAATCTAGATAATAAACGATTCTGTTTGTAATTATTATCCTATCAACGAATTGATAAAGAGGAGTATCTCGTTAATTAATTAACATAATTTTTTGTTTATTATTCATCTCGATTGAGAAAGTTGTTAACAGTTATCGTTTAAGATGAAAGAGAAAAAAGTTTGTAATAATAAATAAATGTTACGATTTTAATCTCAGTCGGATTAATAAAGAGAAGCACAAAAAAGCTTTTTTTTTGAAATGAGGAAGCAATATTTTGATTTCATAGTTCAATTTTCGAATAATATTTCGTGCATGAATAGTTTTACTATTATTATAGAAGGGATTACTGAATAAAGTACATTTCACGATTACAAATCAATATCTCAAATAACGATTTTTCTTTTACTTTTTCTTTCTCCCATTTCTCTTATTATTCTTCCTCAATTACATAATTTTATGCACGATTCTCTTTCTCTCATCCCGCTTACCACTCAATACACAAGAAGAAACCATAATACGAAATCCAAGATTATTATATTATCAGATAATTCTTCAACGTCCACAGCTTAATTATATCAAAATACGTGAAAGTAAAGCGTTCTAAAGCAGAAAAAAAGCAAACAAATAATAAAACTCGCCGTTATTTGTGTACGCTCCTAATAACGTTTTCCTTTTTCAATTTGCTCGAAAATATTTATCATTATAATGGACGTATTGGCAGTGAAATTTAAAATTTATTGTTTCCTTTAACAAATTGAACGAAATAAGCGCAAACCTTGCTCCATGATCAGTCCTTTTACATTCTCAAATTTATTTCGCAAACTCTTATTACAGAACGAGAAATCGATTCTATTTAGATCATATTCGCACATTAAACAGCGATCCTAATAAGCTGGACTAGAATGTGCTCAACGAGAAAAGTGGTTTTATAAGTGCCTAAGTTAAACGGTTCATCTAAGACCATCATCAGCACGCCTCATGAATATGAAGAAGCGTCTTCATTAAGCTCTACGATTTAATGTTAATTTTATTACGTGTCTAAGGCCTTACACACCATTCATTATCTACTTTAACAATTCAACCGAGCCATTATCATATTTAAATTTATGAGGTTATTAATCCTGGAGTAGCTTAATGTTATTACAACTTTACTATATTCGTAGACCCATCAAAATACTCTTCAAGTACTAAAGAAGAACGCTTTTAATTAATAAAGCGAAAGGGGTAAAGCAGATTAACGCGAATTTTTATGTATTAAATTGTGTTCCTCGGTAAGAGTTTTCTAATTTTTCTCTTTTTCTTTACGACACCCATTGCATGTTCGGGTTTTACTCGAAAAACGCGATAATAGGGTAAGGTTAGTCGGTTTCTGAGAAATTAAACTTACAAAAACTTGACAATTACGATTACTAACGAAATAATGATTTATAATGAAAGATATTTTAATTGTAGCTTTAGGTATGTAATTATAGGCAGAGTAATTAATTTCGATATGATCGCTTAATTAAAAGGATTCGAAAAGAATTCGGATCTTTTTTTGTTTAATGCTTGGCTTGGAATTTATCGTCGTTACACTTTCGGCGATCGCCACAAAAGAAAAGCCAATAACGAAATGAATCAAGATTTAATTGTTCTCTAATGGCAGCAGCTATAAAAAGCAGTCATTTGGCCTGTTTTTTTTTATGTCAGCGTAGAGTGAACTAATTTCAAAACTAAAATAACTTAACTTGAATCAACTGATTACGAATAGCCGATGATTAGATCGGTTTCCCTGTTTCGTCATCAGCAACATCATCGTCATAAAGCAATAATATGCATAAAAAATCTAAATGCGTACAGTATACAGTGAACAATTACGGTATGAGATAAAATCCTTTCTCTTTTAATAAGTTATAAGCATTAATTACCATATTTACAATCGTGATCTTAGAGAAATCCTATTGTAAAATAACGTAGCGTAACGATAATCTTAATAGTTAATAACGCGAGTTCTAATTTCTTGAAGAAATAAAACGCAAACAAGCGCACACATCGAGAATAATTTATTGTTATTATCATTATTGGCTAATAATTGATATTAAAAAAATCTTATAAACACCGAGGAATTCCACGAGAAAAAAGCGAAGATTAATTAAATTAAAACGGTATTTTTAGGCCCTAATAATTTGATTGAAATTTTAATTGCGATTTCGTTGACTGCGAGATCGAAAATGTAGCTCAAAAATAATTTGTTTTTCGAAATGTTTATAATATTCAGAAAAATAAAACTGGTTATTCGTACGAAAGAAAATTTTCTTTTAGAAGAAATTATTACAAAACGACCACTATTCAGGCCATTGCACTTCGGATATGATTGCCAATGCTTAGATCGTATTGATTTGTTGTTACAGATTTTACTAAGCAAAAGGAGAAGAAGCGATTGATTCGACTTGAAGCAACAAACAGAGAGAGAGAGCGAAGTTTTTATTCAAAAAATGAAGCAACCCAAAAACCGTTTTTTGAGTCATCGCTTTTTTCCTTAGCCAATCATTCTGAAAGATATTTTGGAAGATTATTCATTGCTAAAATTATAAATAACGTTCATTATAACAACAACAAAAACCGAAGATATTCGAACACGAAATTGAATAGAACGTTCTATCAAAAAACAATTCGATTTAATTTCATAATTTTTTGTTCCTGATCCAACGAAACGGCTTCTTCGTCCGTTTCTTCCTTACTCAAGTCCAAAAAACGCTTGCATTGCTATATACCGAAGGCTAAAATAAATTAGTTAAAAAATAACGATATGAAAGCATGCATGTATTCTTAACATAGAAATGTGTAATTTAATTTTGTTACCTAAGGCAGTTTTCGTTTCAGATCAACACATGCATAAAGACTTTTTTCTTTGCGATATACAATGTGTTGCGATTAACAGTAGCTAAATTAAATTTCTTCGTGGCATAAATTCTGTTGTACGAGAATACAATCGAAATTAGAGTTGTCCATTTTTTTGCACCTTCTTCCTCGGCGTTCGCATTCATTATTTAAATTGGAAATCTTTAATAAAGTTTCATTATAATGCCGATGTATATGCTACACAGGGAAATGATTACACTTTAAGGCCGGTAATTAGTTTCGAATTTTAATGATACGATCGCTCTGTATTTAAAATAAACAAAGACTGGAAATTGTTTATTTCTTTTTTCCCTCTCGTCGTCTTTTAAATGGCAAACGCCTTTGAAATCTGGGTTAAATTTGGAAAACTGTAATGAATTAAAAAGATGTCGAAGATAGATTTATTATTGCGTGGTACACATTTTCGTGTTTTTCTTTGCCTCCCTTTTCGAAAACGATGTTTATTCCGCCTTATTTTGAAGTCTCATTAGAACCGGATATACGTATATATAAATGTGAAAACTTCCTGTTGTCAGTACACCAATAAGCATTATTTCTTCTTTTGATATGCATGCATTTATTAAAAGAAAATAATACAATGAAAATTTCTAATTAAATTTTTTATTTTCATCTAATGAAAACATCCTTTGCTTGTATTAAAGTAAAAGGAAAATGCGCTCGTCGAAGTGCTTTTTTTGTTGGTTTCTTTCTAATTCAATTGAGATACGTTTTGAATTAATAAACCAATTATTATAAATCTTAATTGTTTATTCCAGTTTTTTCTTCATGCAAATTAATTACTTTATTATAATGGATTATGAACAATAGCTTTAGTAAGAATAATAATAACGAGCTCTTTCTCTCTCGGGTATGTACACAAGTTACATAAAAGAAAAAGGATTTGATTCTATGGCGGTATGTCAATTGATATTCTTGCGAAAGAAAGCAATTTCAATCATTTTTTTCCTCGTTGTTTACACCTTTTACATCAAACAATATTTCTTTATCAACGACTTTTTTCCACCGCTCCGCAATAGTGTTAGATTGGAGAAATTATCGCAATTAATAATTAAATTGGTTTTATTATACTTATCAAAAATGAAATTTCAATGCGAAATTAAATCTTTTGTAATAAGAATTGAATGGATAATTAATAATTATCGTTAATGTATTTAAAGTCAATTGTTCGGATAACAATAACATAATAACTTTGGTAAAAATAAGCAATTATAATTAATTTCTAACATTTAAGTGGCAAATTGTTACCATTAAATTATATAAGTTTTTTTGCTGTTAAATGGTAATAACGTGTGTGCGAGTGGACGGACATTCAGCGAAAATAAAAGACAAGTCAAACGATCGATGGGAATTAAAAGCGAAATTTTCACTGATTCAAATCGACTAAATCATTTCTATTTTCGAATCGGCTTCAGGATATTTATGATAATTTTTTTGTTGTTGAAAATAACTGACCTAAATTTCCTGAATAATTCTTCCGGTTACTAATAAAAAAGCAAAAAATCGTCGTGAATAAAAATCAATTATATATTACGCCAATATAATTTGCCTTTAATTATAGGCAAAAATTTAATAACATGTCGATTTCACGCATAAAACATCATTAATGCCGCAATAAAAATAAGTATGCAGATATTTGAAAGAAGAAGAAGAAGAAGGGAAAAAAATGATATGAAAGATTTAACGTTATTATTTATTTCGCATTTCCTTTAAGCTTTCTCATGAAAACGATTCTTTCGATTCAATATCATTTCATCTCGCTTGAAAGATGCAAGAATTTCACGTTACTATTTTATCCTGTTCATTTTTCTGCTGAGAAATTTACCATGAGAAAACAATAGAATATAAATCCATTAATTCCTTTTTACCTTACCATTTTTTTTCCTCTCTCCATTTCATCCATCAATTATACAAATAGCAAAGAACACATTTACTTTCCTTTAATTTTTAACGTACATTCTAATTAATATCCACACTCATGAACTACACGTTCAATTGGAAATTCCTTTTTCTACGTGGATGCAAAAATTCTTTCTTCCTTCGTTTTCCTTTGCTATTAAAAATTACGTCTATGACATTTCGCAAACATTAAAAGCATTCTCCAGCTAGCCGCCTTATAAATCTATAGATACAAGGTCTTAGAAAATAGAAGGTATCCTTTCCGATTCGATCAATCGATTGGCCTGTAGGGGTCGCAAATTGCTGATAATTTGGAATAACTCGAGACGAAACCCGTCCGAATCGCTTTTACACGAGCGTTTGTGAGCGATCGCGTCGATAATCGTCCATTACGGAACATCCCGTATATATTATGTATTTCCAACAGATGCATCTGAGGACGTTCACATTAACATTTTCATAACGTATCGTAATAATTGAGTGCGTCCCTCGCAACTAATAAATAGCGACTGACTACGACTGACTCACAATACGTTCAGAACGAATGTATTTGACTTGTTAGTAAAGGCCATGTACATAATAAATGAGCAAATTATTCCATATTAAAAGCAAAACATCGTAAAAGGCTTCTTCAATTCAACGATTAAATGTGTTCGAGATGGAATCAGCAATCGGAAATCCACTCGGTACAACCACACAGTATAAAATGTTAGATGCGTCTTTGTAATGGTTTCGGTTGTTGGTTGGTTGGTTGGTGAGGAAGATGAGATCATCGTAATAAAAATAAGAATAAATGTAAAATTACAAATTAGTTGCGAGTGAAACGGAATATTCGCATAGCATTGCAAAATCCGCGCTGGGATTAGCTACATTATTACTCGCTTAATTAACGACAATAAATAATCGTTCGAAATGATCGACCATCGAAATAACGAAAGAAGCTCGAAATTTTATTTTCAATTTCGTTCGGCGACTAAAAATAATGACGTTTAACCTAAACAGAATGCTCCACAACGGTATTTAGATTAAGCATTATGAAAAGTCGGTCCTTCCTTTCGTTTTCTTTTTGCTTACAACAAAAACGTTACTAAAAATAAACGTTCATTAGATAGAATTTCGAAAATGTGTCGTTTATTTTCGACCGGCCTAAATAAATACTAGTCGAAAATGTGATCTTAACTCACAATTTAAACAATCGTTGCACCTATCAATTTGGAAACGTTTGTTGTTAAGACCTATTGAAATATCACTTCGAAAAACGTTTATTATACGCGAGTAAAAAGCAAACCGCGTTCGTTTCGCATCTGCGTTTCTCGTTAAAAGCATAACATTGACTTGATTGTTATCAAAGCGTCACAAAAATGACGAAATCTCTCAACGGGATCGAACTAATTAATAATTAAAATGAAAGCACGTCATGTCTTCGACGGGGCAATAGAAAAGCACCGCGTTAATGTGAAAAAGAAAACGCGAAGAATCTTATTAAAAGCCTGTTTATATTACACTCGAACCGAATGAATGGGTCCGTGGATGTAGGACGTAAAGCGATTTAAATAAGAACACATATCATTTTCATGCATGAATATCAAATAAAATTATTCGAATTAGAGAATACAAACTACGGCCACTTTAAAACTCATGCGTGTATGTCAATTAAGACATAAATTTCATACGGGCGACACAGTGCTAGATGTTTAAAAGGAAACGAGTGCATCTGGAACTGCAAGAAAAACCGATTAAGCATCTCCAATAGATTCGTCATCGTCTAGTTAATTTCGTATTTTCCCTTTAAGCGCGCTCCTTCACTATCGGAGTGAATTATGTGTACCATCACGTTGGTAAATGTAAATCGAATGGCTCAACTTCATTTAGCCAGCCAGCAGTAACCCGGAATTGGCCACAGCAATTTGAAATAAATACGTTCGTACGAATGTGATTAAATTAACTTTAACAACAGTTTACAAATGCTGTTTAGCTCTCGTTAAATATCAAAAAGCGAGCACATTTTGACGTGACACATGATTTATTTCCTCAACAATAATATACTGTTATGAAGGTAAAACTGTAACAATCGTTCTTTTTTATTCGCAGTACTCAATGTACCTATACGAAGTTTGCTTTAATAGTAATTAATGTTAGCAGAGAAAGTACGTTCGTTTATCAATTTTGTATTTTATTAAATCTTACACCTACGTTATTAATACTGACATGCGAAAATTTGAATATTATTCAATTAGAAAGTACATTAAACGCGATTACTTATTAAAATTAATTGTTATAAATCAGGTTTGTCACTTGAAATGCTTCAATTAAAAAAATGTAAAGCAAGAGCGAACTTCGCCACAGGAAGCATTCGTAATGCATCCTTAAAAAGTTTTCAAATGACTAATTCCGGACTCAAACTCCCAGTATTTAATTGTTTCTATCAAAGGCTTGAAAAACAAAAACATTTAATTAATGGAAAACTAACAATAAGGTTCTTTATATTTAGAAACGAAAAGGATTGCTCAACGTAATTTATTTATAAATAACTAAAATGTGATATAATCGTAATTGTAAATGAGCGGGAGGCCGTGAAGGCCCTAGAGGCTAAACAGTGTGGTACTTTCGAAAGTAATTATAAAAATTTATGCTTTCAATTACGAATTGAATAGTTTGCCCTTTTAAATGTTTTTAATTGAACAAGAGAGACGGGGAGATACGCACTTTTTTCGTTGTACTTCTTTTTCAACGCTAGATCATTGTGAAAAAGCGCTTTTTCGAAGGAAATTTAATTATAATTATTAACGAGTTTCAATTATCAAAGGCAAGCGAAATGAGGGGAAAAAATTGAGTTATTTTTATGGATATACACGAATAATTGAGTTTCGAATAGAGTCTTATTTGACACGCACGAACGGTGTGTATCGGTTATGGTGGTGTTATTACTTTTTTGCCATTCGAGTATAAAATTTAATAAAACTCAGTTTAATAGTGTAATTTTCTAGAAGATTGCATTCGAATGATAAGTAAATAAAATTATACAGCGAGTAATTATCGCTGTGTATGTGTGTTTGCATTACGTTCGAAAATTTCTTTTATTGCATCTTCTTTGCCTTCATGTTAAGAATCGTCGGTTCTTTCGCCTCGTTACTTAGATTCGTTGTACTAGAATAGGATCGGCATTTTTCCATTCGTTCTAAACTAACATGTAAAAAGTGCAATTTCTTCAAATTACCACAGTTGACTAGTCAACTACTTTGTAATTTTTATTATTTACATATTATTTACTAGAAAACTTTCACTGTAACTGAAAAACAAACCGTTCATATTCTTATCGCAGAAACGAATCTGCTTACCTATTGAATCAAATGCAAAGAAGAAGTTGGAGGAAAGGAGAGAAGAACGATGTACCGCGAGTGACGCTATTTCGCTTTTCTTCTTTGTATCCTCCATTAAAAATTCATGTTTATCAATCAAAGTAATAAAAAAGAATTATTTTCTTACAACTTTACCGAATAATAATAAACTTTTTTCTCCTGCGTATCGAAACATCTATCATTTTTATTTCAACTGACACGAATGACTTTCCTTCCATCTTGAAACGCAACTTTCATCTTATTTATATTATTTGACCTAACCCATAATATCTAGCCATCGCAATTGTCAGATACCTTTGAAGGAGTTTATAAAAATACGAACGAAAGATTTTTCCTTATTTCGAAACACTCAACAAACAATTACTTTAGATGTCTCCTCGTTCACGTACATTTCAAATCAAAACGAATTGTTTTTACGTAATGCTAGTTAAAATTTGTTCGGAAACGTTGCTGTTGTTTCATTCAAAATGATTAGGAATTATACGAGCGTTCTTCAGTCAAATTGTTGACTGAAATCAACAACAAACGTGACCGCACGATTTGTTTACATGCATTTTTATCCCATTACTGCATTACGTATTCAAAATAGAAAGCCCCCATTTTTAGAATGAAACGTTTGCGTTTACGATCGTAAAGATAACAATTTGGTATTATAATGCAATTAATTAGAAGGATTCCTTATCAACTTGTAGTCTTAGCTAGTTTTAATGACAATTGTGAACGAACTGAAATTAGAAAATAACATAAAAACACATTATCAACAACGTTAATGTTTACGTTAAAATTGAGTACAAATTAATCATTCCAATTCCTTTTTGTAAAATTATGGAAATATATGTAGCATTAGAGCACGACTTTATATTACAGCAAGGACATTGCAATTTAAGCAAATTTTCTTTATAATAAATAACGTGGAAGACTTAGGAGCTGTTATTATTATGAATGTTAGTTGGTTACTCCATTAAGACGACCTTCCACCAGCATGTTACCAACAAGCGACTATTAATAACTGCTATGCGTTCAATGCCATCATTATTATTAAAATGCTCCTTTTTTCCACCGAATCCATCATATTTCAATTTTTTTGCCATTAGTACGTTTGTATGAAAAGAGACTTTCCGTAATAAACGTGTAAATTACGTCATAATGATTTATTATTTATTCATAAACAGGAAGTTTTGCTGAACGTACTCGCAACAATAAACGTATTTTTTACGTACACGATGATGATGATATTACATCAAATAGGATTTGTTTTCGAAATAAATTTTATAATTAGAATGTTGGTAGGTAATGCATGAAATGATATATTCATGGTCGTTAAAATATAAATAAACGAGGAAACTGGTGGATTTTCAAATTCCTTCCTGTGACACGATTATTTTGCGTTGAATATGCAAAATTTCGCCAGATTTAAACAATGCAAAATTGACGGTAGCAATGAACTTTAATTAATCGAAAATGGGAATGAAATGAGAAAAACGACGTACGTTTTATAAATAAACGTGCTACTGTAAGTATTGATTAAAGAGGTTGGTATTAAAATCAATAAAAGAACGGTGGCATAAGAACTGAAATGAATGAAAAATAATCCAAAGACCAATTCGATCCGGTTTAATGGAGTAAAGCCTAATGAAAACGAAAAGGTGGAATTATTAAATTAATCGGTGACATTAATGGCAGGAACCGAGACTCCATTTCTGTTTCGCCGGAGTTTCTATTACTACTCCTCAATAAATAGAATTCTAATTGACGGTGTTAAAAACGAATCTTTTTTTAGTTTAAATAAGATTTATGGAGTTTTCCTATATTTACTTCGAGGGCGCTTCCTTTACGTCTGAGGAAAAAGCAAAAAGTTAACGTTTTGATGAATTGAACAGGCCTGAAGATCGATTGCTTGAGTACGAATTTTAATTATTATTCATTGCATCGTTTCTGTTGACCCTAATCCAATGGTAATTGATCAATGTATTTAATCTTGTTTAGAATAAGAGTTAAAAATCGAATGTTTCAATTAAATTCTAATAAATTTACAAATTATTCGGAACGAAAAACGAATGAAAATAATTAATTAATTAATAACAAATTAAATAATCTGTTGTCATAAATAATTAATTGCTAAACAGCAATAAATAATAACACAAAATTAAACCGGAAATTATTCATTCATCCAATTTTACGTTTGCAACAAAGTTATTCAATTCTCTCGCATAATATTAGGTTTAATACGTGTAAGAAGTAATAAACTGTTAATGATAAAATAATTATAACATATTCGCATCAATAAAACTGATTAATTTTTTAACTTTATCATATTAAATCCACATCCATCTGACGAGCGATGATGATTCTCATTACGATTTTACCGTTGCAGATGCTGGAGATAAAAGTAAATTGCAAATGGAAAGTGAGTTACAATTGGACACCCTAACAAGATTGATTAATAGATTAATGGGAATTAGCGTTTTATTTCAATTATATCAAACAGATTTTACGAAAATCTCCGTTTCGAAATCAATTTCGCTTTTTTTTTTGTTTTTCGAAAGACTTTCAACTTCCTTATTTAATTTTAGTTTCGTCGCATTCGTTTAACCTTAAACCAAAATAATAATACTCGAAATATATATGGGGCTGGCACTCTTTCAAGGGTCAATTTTTATTCATAATTTAAAAATACATTTTTCAAGAAGTGGCGTTAATAAACTTTAATCAAGAAGAAAGTCGAAGAACGATTGAACCGAACGTTTTATTCGATATGTTATTCGATAATGAAATTGGGAATACGATATGGTTTTAGAATGTTTTCTAGATATTTTTAGTAAACTCTCTCTCTGTATGGGACAAAGTCGTCAGTTTTATTAATAGTCACGACCTTCCCGAGTCTTTTATTTTAATAAACATAATTAGAAATAAAAAGATGATGGCGACAATATGATCCTGAACGTTCACTAACACGAGCAAACGATTTGTTGTCCATCTACCTGCATTTTCTAAGAAAATATTGCCATATTTACATAAAATAGGTTTACGGTTTCAGAGTTCTATTATAACGTTTACCTAACAACAGCAAATATAATAATAATTTTACAGACGAGACGCCGTCTTTAGTGTTGGCGTTGAGGGGCATTCTCTTGCATTTCGAAGCTTAATAAAAGTTTTCAATAGGCCACAGAACCGGTTTTTTTGGTTTATAACTTCTTAAACCGAACGATGCCAATCCACGAGTTTGTAAAGACCCTCACTAAAAGAATTGAAAAGCAAAAAAATATGAAGCGAGGCAAGGAAGCAGGCCATCTCTACGGATTAGTTTTCTAGTTTAAAACAACGTAATCAGTTTCAAGTTCATTATCAACTGCTAATTTTTGCTTTACGTTAATGGACAATTAATGAATATTATGTAACGACGTTTTTAGATTTAAACGTATCATTTGTCTTTTTCTTAAATAATATTATGTGAAACAACTTGCACGTGTATTATTATGAATTACATAAAGAACAATGATACTTAATACAATGTAAACTCGACGAACGAAAAAATTAAATAAATTACATATTAAAAATAAAGCAAGTAGGGAATAAGTTTTAACCTTACTTGTTATCATAACAAATACAATAAGCGTAGGTTTTTAATACTAGACACTGGTTCGTTTACGAAGTGGGTGTTATGCATCTTTTTAAATTATAATCGAATGTAGATATTATTGCTAGCTTAAAACCCCCACACGAACATTCACTTCTTTTGCACAATTTACACGTTAACTAAGAAACGATGGAAAACGAAGAATCTTTCCTTTCTTCTTTTGGCATTATTTATTATTATTAACACTAATTCTTCTTCTTTCTTACATTATTTTAATTCATTTTCTCTCCAAATGAATTTCTTTGTTGGCCGTTTCGTACGAGTTGTCTTAACGAATTATTTTGCAATTAAGTTTCCTTTTATAGGAAAACGTATTCGAAACTTTTCTAATAAGTCATGGTGCAATTTAAGTAGGCGAAAAATCATATATTATTTATTATATACGTAACATAAAACAAGAATCGAAATGGAAATAAAGGAAATTCAGTTCATGCTCGAGCTAATGCAAGTTTTATTAAATGAGCATTAAAGAACGAACGAAATAATAAGGAGATTTGCTTAATTTATATACGTCAGTCAAACATAATTAGTCCCCCTGTATGGTAATAAACTGAAAGTTAATAATACCGTATCCATTTGAAATAAACACGAAATACTTGTACCCTACATATGTATGATATCCACGTACAGATGTATTGACTGATACAACTACTCGAATTGAACTAATAATCAATATTTATACTTATATGGCCATATATTGCTCATTTCATTATACAAAGCCTCATGGAGAAGTATAAAGTAATTATTATTGTTATTATTGCAAAGCCTTTCCGCCTAAAATCATTGCAAATCCTTTTCAAACAATTTCTTTAATTAAAATTTCATTTAAATCATTTCACTTTAATTATTTGCGATACACACACAGAGGAAACATCGTCCAATCTCATATGCATTTGCAAAATTAAATCAATCTTATCCGAATTATTTACTTTGTTTAGTAGCATAATTTGTACAAAATTCGAAACTAGATGTTAACGAAGTCGTCGTCAAGTTATTTCGAAGCGTAAGAATGTGTTGAACCTATTTATAAAGCAAAGATTTCGTGGTGGTTCGCCACCAAACTAAGCAAGTTATTATGTACTGAATGAAACCGAATTAATAAAAAAAAAAATAGCGGCTAAGAGGCAGGTGTTTCATTCTAGTGGCATCAGGTGAGGCTGATTAAAGAAAACCATCTGCAACGGAAAGTTTGGTCGAGGAGCAATGTTCAAACATCTGCACAATTAAAGTGCGACGTTATTTAAATAATGAATGGGAATCTGTTTATTGAGGATTAGGCTATGGGTGCGATTCGAAAAATAAATAAAAACTCTTGGCAAAACTTCACGAACAACAATCATTTCTACTACGTGTATATCGATAGAACGACGAACTTTTAAAAGTAAACTATTTTTAAAAACAATGGTTATTTTAAAAGTACATTTAATTCAAACAAATTCATTCAGCTATTATGAAAGTCCCTCGTAATTTTTCTCTTGAAAGTCCTGCAGTTGCAAATGAAAGAACTACTTTTGTATTTTTGGAGCTTCTAAAGTGAGTAATTACAGAAATAAACATTAAAGATTGACGTAAAAAGTTATTTAAATATAAATATTTCAAACGACGTTTAATGAAAGAAAATTTTCTTCTCAAAAACCGATTGACATTGGAAAGAATTTCTTCTCAGAAATCAGTTGACATTGGAAGGAATTTCTTCTCAGAAATCGATCGACATTGGAAAGAATCTTTTCCTAGAACTTGACGAAGTTTCCTCATTGAATGCAAAAATATTTCGCTATCTGTAAGCGATAGTTAAAATCGAATAGGAATGAATTGATTCCAGGAAGCAGATAAGGTTTAACCCCTCAATATATAAACGATTTTATTATTTGAAAGCGATAAACCTTTAGCATTGACATTGGGAAGAATTTCTCAGAAACCGATTGACATTGAAAATATTTTCGTAAATGTAAGTTTCACTCAATTTTTGAGACGATTTTCCTCTTCAGATTTTGCATCTTTACACTAATTGCAATAAACTCATTTTGGAAGTCGGATGGTCGCTTCCAAGTGTTTTATTAGTATTAACAAAATAAATATTTATAATAAATATGACAGCCTCTGTATATTCTTTCAGGATTTGAATTGATATTGAATGATGGCGCATTTTCTTTCTGGGTTGAGCGTTTCAAACGTGATATCAATCTAATTCACATATTATATTATTATCTCACGGGGATGTCTCGTGTTGCAGCGCACGGTAACGAATTCCCAAGAATAAAGATTTCATATTTCGTGCGAGAGAATTTATATCACAAGCAATAATCTTGAACTAAGACGAAGAACAACGTGGAATGGAACGAATGGCAAACAAAAAGAGAACCGAAAAGACGACGATTTTCTTTCTATATACCTTAAAACACACATTTATTACTTGTCACGAATGTTTCAATATTTCGTTGAATAATCAGTCGGTAACGTTTTAATTGACCGTAATGAAAATTATTATAAAACGAACGAACGAGCAGGAGAAGAGAAAAAAAAACTATTTCACATTAAAATAGGTTGAATAATTTCTAAAAATTATTCAACATCACGTATTAAAATTCTAGAATTGTTATGCACGCTTTTACTTGTAAGTGTACTTTTTTCTTATTATGTTATACGTACATTTGAAAATATATCCCGAAGAAGCAACAAAAAGGAAATTAATAATAATAATGAGAAATAGACTTACGGCATAAAAATTCCTACTTAAAGATTTATTATTACATTTATAATAAGATTTATAAACCATTTATAAAGATTAATAATAAAACAATACCGATTTACTTAAGGCTTTAAAACAAAATTTATTGGAGTTTTATTAACGCGAAATTATTTATTAACTTCGAAGAAATAAATAACTATCGCAAAAAATTATTTGTAAGGTAACGAGAGGAAAAAAGCGACTCATTGAGTAGATGACATTTTATTTCCTTAATTAAGGTATCAAGGTCTTGCTGTTTCATAATAATAATTAATTTATTAAATAAACGTGTAAATAGATTTATGCTAATTTAATATTGCTGATAATAATAGCGTACGTTAATAATAGCAAATCATAGTTGTAATCTAGTTAAGAATTCTACGGGTTCCTTTTGATCTTTCCTTTTCTCTGTTACTCATTGCTTTTTGAATTAAACACTATGTAATTACGTTGAAAACGAACCGAAATCAATACGCAACTACGAAAGAAAAAAAGTTAGTCAAACAAGAATTTATAGTGCTCAAGATCGAATACCAAGCAAAATGGCACATAAATTAATTTGAACGTTAATAATGATAAATGGTATTATTGTAAGGCATGTTTGTAGTAACGTAAATTGATTTGATGTCAACTGCGGAGAAAACGAAGAAAAACAATTCGATGCGACAAGAAATTGATAGGAAATGCGATTTTCTTATAAAGGCAAATGTCCATAAGCGAATAGAAATTAAACATCCGCAGGCAATTCATTATAGATTCGGTTTTCGATTTGATTTTATTATGTTATCATTATGAGCGAGGTAGATTTTTAAATGTAAACATCCGGTAAAATGTCCACCGACATCCTAAACTAAAGATTTTCTACTTGCAATCATTAGTTTCCATTTGAAGTTTCTGGTTAAACCGTTTGATTGAATAATTTCGTCAATGATCTACTGCAATATCGATCGATATAAATGAATGTGCTTAATTACAATAACGCTGAAAGCGTTCAAATTTGAAAGTTCATTATTATTTTACTTTCGATACGATTTACAAACATCAATTTCAATTGCTATCATTTGTAATACGTTTACTGATATAAAGATATTAACCTAATTCGATGGGTTCGACTCGAAATTATTTATCATCATCATTTCTACGTTTATTATTCAAATATCTCGTTATTAGTGAAACTTATTCATAATTTGACGATCATTCATTCGATGGATCGTTAACAAATGCTCATTCCTGCCTGCTAACGGCTTTATAATTGTATTAATAAGAAGAAACGCTTTTGCAAAATAAACGCAAAAAGAAGTTTGAGTCATTATATGACCGTGCTAAATGTTTACATTTCTTCAACGGAATGAAATTAACTTCAACAAGTTCTAATAATGGCACTTGTTCTTTTAAGTTTTACCGTTTGCCCTTCACCACTTTCCCAAAACATCTGTATACATACTCTTGAACGTTGCAAGCTCGACGTTTGTTTCTCTTTTCCTTGCTCGCTGATTTTAAATTATCTGCCGATTCAATTACGTTCAATACAATTTACGCAACTGACTAACTTTCCATTACGAACTAGCGAATAGTTTTCATTTATTAAAAAAAAATCATCGATTCACGCAGCAACTTTTATACTCTTCATTCGAACATCGAACGTTTTACGGTTTATCGCATTATCATCCAATTTTTATATAAATAAATTCGGAACCTTTACCTGACTGCTATGACGTGTGAAATAATATTTACCCGACCATCGGCTGTGCAATTAAGGCCTCGCTTCTTATCAGCAAATAAAAAATTGTTTCGCTTACAATTTTATCGTCGCTTTTGCAATCCACGTTATTATTTACACGTAACGCAAACAAATGGCATTCGTTTGATTTCAAAATCGATTAAGAAACGAATGAAAATTTGCAAGAAATCGCACCGATCGTTACTGCTATTATTATTAATAGAAATTTTTCGTATTGTGTATATCTCGCGCTTATAGGAGAAAAAGGCGATAATTTCCACAACAATTCCGCCGTGTACGTGATCGTTTATAATGGAAATTAACCATTATACTTTCTATATAAATACATATATCATATAGTCTTTAACTAGTACCTATGAGATTTGCAACACCATAATTCAATCGCTTTGTCTTTGAAACCCAATTCGACCGTACACATGCATCAGTACATGTAGAAATTTATTCAAATAAGATTCGCAAAAGAAACAGTTTGTGCGACGACTAAAAGGCATTGCTGCAAATAAAGCAGGAAGCGAGTAAAATGTATTAATTCGCTATCGATGAAACATCCATCCAAAAGCAACAAAGACACGGAATCGGAGTTAATATATTACAAAGCCATAACATTAATTTCATTCTTCCATACAAAAGAGGAAAAAATCGTTATATTGTAGATATTTTAATGTGATTACATGATCGTAATAAATGAAATATATCTGATCTGGTTTGACACGTTTTCCGACTTGTACGTATATAAAAATAGTTCGAAAATAACACTTCAATATTAACGGAGTGCGAGGGGAAAATGCAAGTTCCTTGTTCTGAATAAATTAAAGAAATTCATTTAACTTATTTTCATTCTCTTTTCGGTAACTTTTTGCAGTTTTGAAAGTCTCTCGTTCCTAACAAGAGGAAAAGTAATCTTTTCAATTTGCAAATAGTGTTACACAATAACGAATTGCATTCATTTGATATTCTACTCAAACGTGGTGCGTTAATTTTGTTTAAATTGGTGATTAATTAGCATTTTGTTGATTAATTTTTATTAATTCACTTATCGGTCATGCATGATTAATGGCAAGTAATTCTTTTGCATTATTATTCTGAAATTGTCGCTTGAAAAATGTAAGATAAATAGAGGAATTAACACAGTTATATTGGTTAACATACCTGTGGTTTCATACTAAATGAACATGGATAATCAAGTATCTAACTATTCACGTGCCAGATTTTATATTACTTAGTAATATAGACCTTTTGGGGAATTAATTTTCGTCGTAGCGTTCAAAAGGAAAACAATCAGGTCGTAATCAGCAGGAAACTAAATTGATGATCGTATTGCAATAAAATACTTATTTATAGTCGTATAAGTAATAAATTTATGATTAATAGAATAATGAAAAATATATCAACGTACGTAGCATAGGTAGTGTTATTATGAGTAATTTTCTCATGGATTTCCATGCTAAGATTTCACGCTTCAACACTTTAATTACATATGAAAGTAGTAATAACAACGTGGATAATTAATAAAGTTGTTTTTCCCGATGATTTACATGAAAAATAATTGCTGAAAACAGAATTTGCAAACGTGTTATCGCGATAAGACGGTCGAGATGAGTGATTACCTGATATTACACCGAAAATAACAAATAATACTTGCGGCCTTCCTCGTCACATTCACAACGAATTGCTTTTACATAATCGAATTTTGTTTTACGATAGAAAATGCGAAAATTCACAAGAGCGAAACGGCCAAGTTATTTATATCGCTCGCTATCATAAAAGAAAAGTTTGCAAACTGCAAAACTGTCACAAAATCTGTTTGAAACGAAAATTAGGCGATGGATATTTGCGAAAATAATACAAATGCGGCACGTCACCGAATTGAGCGTACAAATGATTTTACCTGTAACAGGTTTAACTCTTACCTGCTACGAAAGGCATGCAAAGCAAGAAGAAATGTTTCGCGTGTTATTTTTGAAACGAGGATTCTTTGCCTAAAATTACGGTCCCATTGTTATGAAGAAGCCGAAGTAAAATAAATATATTTTTAGTTTACGTTCGCTTCGTATAATAGAAGCGCGCACCTTAAAAAATTTAATATTACCTATTTGTAGCCAACCTACACCCTAGGATAATAATAAGTTCTATGCGTGTATGTACATCGACTAGTTCGTGTGCGGTTTTCAGTCTTAAAATGCCAATTAAACAATGTACGTTTTACGACGATTTACAATAAAATTACACGTTCTTACGACAAACAATTCGTCGATTTCTTTTATTTGCCTCAAATTAAATCGTTCTTAAGACGTCCAACCAAAAGCTATAATCATAGGAGATCGGAGCAATGCTTGAAATGAAACTCCAATTTTCTTTGCTCTTTGTTGTGAATTTCGCACCAGAAAGACAAAAGAATTACCTCGAAGTGTATGAAAACTTTTCCTAACAATTTTGCCCCCCTCCCACGCTTCCGCCGCTTAGTCTAGTTATATTTACACGCGGTTTATTTATATTTAAACGGGAAGTTTACTTAAATCATTGTTATCGTATATTAAATTGCGAATTTGACATACGTTAGCTTCGAACCTTATTGCAAATTTTCTCGATTTGTTCGCGAAACGTTTACTTTGATGCGAAATAAAATTGGACTACGCTTATATTACGTACAAGTCAGGTACTTGCAAGAAGCACGTGGTTTTTCAGTAAGATGTTCGATTTCAAATCGACAAAAGCATGCGGTTTAGAATGTAAACGTTTCAACTAGGAAAATATTAGTAAAGACTATATTTAAAACGTACGGGATTAAATTAGATATCAAAACTATGGGCTAGAAACTAAAATGTGAATAAATAAGAAAACGTAAACGTACATAATGGTTTTAGCTGCGTTCCTCCTTAAAATTGTCGAAAACTGAAGACGATTACAAAACACATCCGGAGCCATAAAACGGTTTTACTCGTTTCTTCGAGTTATTTAAACGTACACTGGAACAATTGCACCTGCACTCGACTATTATTGCTTAATTATTTATTTCGAATGAAAATTGAGCGGGTACGCGTTGGAAAAGTGTAAAAATGGAATAAGATTTCGAAATAAAAAAGCCGTACTAACCGAAACCAAGAAAGTTCAACTACCACTAACCAGTTACAGGGTTTTATACATAGCACAGATGTTATTTGAAATAAAACTGATTCGGTTAAAAACGAATGCGAGCGGAATAAAACGATCATTTAAAATTCAACACATCAATTAATGATATCATCGTCGTCGTCATTAAACCATTCTTTATATCGCTATCATCCTACTATTATACGTATTATTTTTGTTATCACCGAAATGCCGATAATAGAAATAAATCAATAAATGAAACTTGTTCGTTCGATGTTCGATCCGAAAGTCGAGTTGAATAAAGTATTTGAATTAACTAGCCAAACTTGTATGATGTGAGGTAATTAATTTAATTACAAATGGCGTGATAATAATAATAAAAATAGAAAACCCGTTCTAAAAATCGTATCATTCAGCCGAAGGCTGTCTCTGGAAGAAAAAAAAAAAGATCTAACTAAAAAATCCATCGCCATTCTTTAGTGGCAAAAAAAGGTTTCGAGAACCAGTCTCACCGATATTTATTAATTACTTTAAATTAGTATGTTAAACGTTCAGTATTTCCTACTCTCAAGATAACACACATTTTTGCTAGGTATGTTCCTATCAATTCGTTTCTTATGTAACCATTTAATTAACCGTTTGATTGTTCGAATTTGCTTACGTTTTATTTGAAAGGAAACTCAATCGAAATAACGTTAAGAGGAGAGGAACTAATAATTCCCTTTTAAATAAAAAAAAAATGCTTCGTTTCCTGCTTTGCAATAATATAATGCGATTTGCGAATGAATCAGTTAGAAATTGTTCAAATTCAGTTTAGAAATAATAAATTCCCATAAACTATGATCGAAAATGAAATAAATTTTAAAAAGTAGCGCTGTTAGAGTGTAATTTTCACGACTTTCTTATTAAGAATTTAAATTTCTTTTTTTGTGAAGTAAACAAATGATATATAATGTACAACGTGCAAAAAAAATTAATCACGACTTTTAATTACTTTTCATTCTTTTCTTTCGACTTTACAAAAGTGAAATGATGATAATTATTCAAAATACGACGCAAGATGTTACGCCTAAAAAGAACAAATACGTTTCTCTCTTTAATGTGGGAATTAATCTGTAATGCAATGGAATAAATTAAAAATTGTACGCCTAGATGATAAATAACAGTAGCGATTTTGCAATTTCGAATACATAAAATAAATGTGTAACTAATTTCGCGCAGAAATAATTCAATGAATCATAAAATGGTTTACGAAACACGAGTGCACAATATAATTGGAAATCTTATCAGCAACTTTTAATTGTTTAATTCGTTCGGTAGATTGAAAAGGTTGCCATTAAATTAAAGAATTACGATTTAAAAAATGAGTAGGATTCATTATAATTAATGAGATGTGAACTTAAAAGCCAATTATAACCGGCTTTGTTCTGAATTATGCGGGATTGATCAATCACCGTAACGTTCTTTTGTTGAGGAAGAACAACAACCGTGAGGAAATTATTAGGGATACGATACGTTTTCACCCCGAAGTACGCACATGTAAGTAATATGTTATAACGAATTACGTAAAGTGGAAATTTACATTAATTTTTACTGACGTTCGTTTCCGTTTTAACTTATTACACGCATTTCTTGTAGGAAAAAATAAACAGCTCTCACATAAATATTTCGCACAAAAATACCGTTGTTAAATGAAATTTATTCGTATAATAAACAATTAACCTCCATTCCTACCGTCTAAATTGTCGACTAAATTATTAATTATTAATTTTCCTTAAGTTAATTACCACTTTTTTAGGCGTACGTATGTTAAACTTTAATTATCATCACCAGTTAGAAACTAGGGCAATTTGCTAATACGTATAATACGTAAGGCTGTATTGACTATAAAATATTGCTTCTAATTTAACTAAATGTTTATACAAACTGAAACTATCTCTAGTTATAAACATTTCTGCAATAAATCATCATTAGATGTGATTATTCATCTGTGTTCATAGACCTAAACGTTCTGGTGTTACTTGCAACAAGTAATTAATCTTCCGGAATAAATTAGAAATAAAAATAGTCGGTCGATTGTAGTTGAGGAGTGATATAAATAATTGTTAGTGCCGTATTTTAATGAGCAACATATGGATGCCATATGGCAAATAACTATTCTGCTTTTCAAATCATTTTCTTCAGCGCCAAACTGAGCATACCGTCGGCATCTGGTGAATAACGGATGAACAAGAAGAAGAAGGCGCTTCCATAGTTAGGTTCTTAACCAAACTAAATGCGGCCACCGATCGTTAGATGGCACAACTTTAAGAACGAATTATGAAAATGTTCATTAATTTTAACAATATTTGCAATTATCCTTCAAACTAAATTTAATTTCTTGGATTACTCTTACATATTCAACTAATCCAATTGACTCTATAATAAAAATCTATCCTTATGTAAATATAAACAAATTCTCGTCCATATTTGGCAAAATAAGTGTAAAACAATGTTAGATACACTTAGCATTGGCGTAATAATTCGCGAATTCATTTGCAATTGGCCTTTGTTAGCTAAAATTTGCACGCACGATCACATAGAAAATTACGTAATGTATGATGTCGAACAAAAATAAATAAATACTGCAAAATCATGGCTAATAATTAATAGAAAGTTGATGTTTGAACATACAAAACGAAATTGCTTCTGGTTTCAATTGATATTTATGAAGATTTTTCATCAAAATAATAAGTTAGAATGTCAAAATGATTATTTAGCAATTGGTTCTACAGTAATAACATCAATTAACCGTTTTATGTCATCACGGTCAGCATCAATTAACTATTAATTACGTCTAATTAAAAAGAGATTGAGGTAAAACGATAAAAATAGAATGCGACAAGTGACGAAGTACATACCTGATGTTCGAGCGTCTTAGCTTCCAATTCTGCCTTGGTCCATTTCAATTTGAAATTCAACGGCTGCAAACAAGTTTCCATATTCTTTATCCATTTCCTTAAGCATTTCACTTGGTTATCGACATCTAGAAGATAAATTCATCGTAATCATCGTTTTATATTGCTAAATCCGTTAATTCAGTACGGAATTTTCTTCGCTTTATATAATGATTTACAAAGCGATTATCTTAATAACATACCGATGCAAGAATCTTCATCGCACCGATTACAATCCGACGAATGTAACGCTGTCTCGATAGTGTCCCATTTGGCATTCAAGTGTGTAACCCGCCAATTAATTTCCTCTTGTATTTCCGGATGTAGATTTACAAGTTGACTAGCTTGTTCGTTAAATATTTTATGAAAATAGACTTTCTTTAACAATTTGCTCATGTAATGCTGCAACAAATAAAACATATGAATCTTTAGTAAAGTATAATGGTCCTTTTTTGTTTCGGTTATAAATCGTACTTAAAGTATTAAATTACTTGGCGTCGAAAAAGTCAACTGCGTATCCTAATTTTAGAAGACGAAAGTTCGATGACAACGAAGCATCTCTAATCTAATAGGTGAATTTATTTTAAAATGCAGTAAACCTCTTAGATTTATTGGTTTAGACTGCGAAAGAAAACATTGCGCTTTCAAATGGAAGATAGAAATAATAAACGGTTCACGCTGAATCGATCCAGTGGAAGACTAATTAAAAGAAATCTTATTATTCAACATTCGAAATGCAGTTGGAGCGTATTTTTAAGTTGGAAAAGAACGAAAAGAAAAAGCGTTTTCCTTTCAGACGCATTCCAATGAATTTCTTTCTTATATAATTAGGAACGTTTTCCACTCTCATTTCATGCGGGATTCATTTTGCCTTTAATGCATTCCATCTCGTCTAATATTTATTTTTGGTTTTCACGAACGCTGAAGACGCTGAACGCGAGGAACACGAAAAGCGAAAGAAAAAACTACGCGCAGATATACTACGAAATAAAAATAACCGAAACTTTTTTCTACATTCGCAATGTCAAGTTTATGCCAGGATTACATTTTCACAATTCTAAAATAGACAGAAAGCATTTCTAAAATAAAACATAAATATACAAAACTATTTTATGAATGAACGAAATGTTTTCATACTCGTTTCTCTGTTATCACTTCTTCATTGTATTCCGCAAAGTTATTTCCAATGCAGAGTTGAATATAATAATCATTTGAATAATTCCTCATTAAAATTTTCTACGATCATTAAAACCAAGTTCTACTTGCTGATGGCCACGTGAATTCTTTGTATGCGTCGCTAAATGCTGTTGTGAAACAACGAAGTTTTGATTTAAATATGCGATTGACAAATTATTATCGTAATGTTGATAGATTTATATTTCATTTATTCACATTTTAAGGCGAGAAATCTGTAGAGTTAGCGCTTTTCATTAAGAAGATGGTACGAATATAAATAATTCATGAACCATTAAACGTACCAAGATAGTTTTTTTTAATGTAATAATGGGTGTTATGTTAAATAGTCAATAATGAAATGCCCATATTAAGTCATTAAGCAGTGGACCCATGATATAATGACAATGCTGAATCTGAAAGATCCGTTATTATTACCAAGATGAATTTCGTGTAATTGATTAAAGCAGCAATAAATATTGGATGTATATATTTTAGAATAAGATTAGAATGTAATAATTTGTGCATTTCAGGTAATTTATTAGCATTCGATACGTGTTCAAACGTAAAAGTTCAACTAACCTATTAATGAAACGAAAGAAATGAAATAATGATAATAACGTGTGTATAAATAGAAATTTAAATAAATGGCACAAATAAGAAGACATTCGCGACTGTTTTAACGTAGTTAAAATAATTAAATTGTGAAAATAAATCCGTTTGCAATAGCGCAAGTACATGTGCATATATAGAAATATTTAATTAGTTTTTGAATAGATTTAGTATTCGATTATAGATGATAGTTTTATTAATTTAGGTCATTGTTGTGAACGAAAAAAAAAAAAATGGTTGGAACGAAAGAAAGAACAAAGCGAAATGCGTGATACTTACAGCTCTTAAAGCTTTATCGGTGGTATTGGTTTCGTTGCCATAAATGTCCTCCTGAATGCTATTCAACCAGGAATAGAATTCGGAAAATTGTGCATAGAACTCCTTCAGTGACCATGTACGCGCATCGACGCTAAGTTCCCCATTGGCTTCCTGTAAACGTAAAAAATGCTAGAGATTTACACAAAAAAGAAATGAGGAAAACGAGTGACAATAAAATTATTTTAAGAGCGACCAAGGTAAGTCGTAATAATGGTTTTCGTCGGAGCCAGCGAGGAACGTGAGGAAGAAGAATTCGTTTCGTGCACTCGGACATCTCTTTCCGTAAATATAAATAAACTGCTCGGATTTCTTGAGAAGCTTTCGCTTCCATTTTCATCGTCCTAGAATTAGAATATTAGGTAGGTATGGGGCGTTTCGATTCCTATTATGCGGCGGCACGTGCTTATTAATAGACGGTGGATGTATTAATATAATGAACTAAATAACACCTCGTAGCAATTATAAAAGCGCCACATCCCAATGACAGATTTACTTAACAGGCTGCGTCCATCTCTGTTCATTCGCGACTCCTCTTAACTCTAAATTAGACTCGTTTGAGTCATCGTCGAATTGATAAACGTAGATTGACGTCGAGCGCGATCGAAGTCAATCGAAGATTATGGCGATTACAACACTCTGATGTAATGAGATTAAGTTAAAAGTGATCGTTAAAGACTTTCTAAGCTTAAATTTCTATCAGCGACATCGGAATTATTTGAAGAAATAATTGCCGAATGCGATGAACTCTTATGGAATATTCGTATTTAACGAGCATATTCAAATGGGATAGAAATTTAGAACATCCTTTTTACGTGTTATAGATATGAAAAGAGGGCACGAGCGAGAAAGAGAGACGGACGATAAAAAATTAATTATATTTATTAATAATTAAAAATTAATGTCAAGGTTTTAAAGCGCATGGAAGAAAACTACAGGCACAACTATTTACACTAAGATTAATTTCGTTTGAGTGATAAATTAATTTAATAACGCGAAGATGAATTTCAGTCCCATTCTCTCCATAAATCCAGCTAATCAATTTAATCGTTCGTTTCGTAAGGAATTTGAAAACTCGCAGTGTACAAACAGAAAATTCGAAACATAAATTATAATGTAACATCAACGTAGAAAGTAAATAACGAATTCAATTGAATGTATAAGCTGTTTAGTTTTATCTTTTCATTAAAATAAGGTAAAACCGTAATTTCCTTTATATTTATATGCAAGTGCACAATTTTGCCCGTTCATAATGTGACATTTTAATTCCATTGATAGAAAATTACGGTTTCGGTTATTTATAAGCGTTACTTAAAACGAGTGAAAATGAAACGAATGAAAGTAGTTTTAATTGTACGTAAAATGAGAATAAGGTATCTTAAAAATAAACGAGCTCGAATACGTACACAGGCAACAGGAATGGAATAAATAAAATGTCCACTGGTGTAAAATATAATTTATAACGATATAAATATGATAATAATATGTAATACTCAAGCGTTGCGGTAGAACGTGTGGAAATGTAAAAGAAGTGAAGATTTTAAAATAGATCTAACTGGCATCCGGTGTATTAGTCACTGAAGATGTTGCTGAAGTTTTATTTATAAAATTGCTAAGCAAATTTCACTATTATTTGCTCTTGTTGCGGCCAGTTTTAATTCGCTCTTTTTCCATTCTAATTTAAATTTGCTAATTTTAAATACCATTGTTGTATATAACATTTTGTTCTTAAAATATATGATTATAACTGTAAAGTTAATCACCATTAAATTATCGAATTAAATTTATAACAAAATAATAAACAAATGCAAAATGAAGTCCTTGTAAGTTAAGTTTAGTCTGAAGAATAAATTATTACACGGTTCACGTAATTTAATACAAGTTAATGAAGTCACCAGAACCGATTCTAGCACCTTGAAGATTAAACGTTGTTTATTCTGAAGTTTGAATAGTTTTACATAAATTAAATGAGCTTCCTTTATTAATAATGAAATCAGACTATTTTGTTTGTTCCTTTTTCGTCCGTTCTCATCCGTTAATTTGTTGAAACCACGATAAAGTACGACAAAAATTAAACGTTGTAATCGAAAGAAAGCATTTAAGAAGCAGACAAAAAGTCCAATAAGAAATAATCACGGAGAAAATAAATTTTTAACTAAAAATTGCGTAACAGCATTAAGAATGCTTCTTGCGATTAACACTTCCTGTTCGAATGTTCAGTCTTTCATTCTCATCGAATCGAAGATGAATCGAATCGACATTTAAACAAGAAATCGTACTTTTCGATATTTAGGGTACGTTAATTTAATCTCGTTCGATGTTGAATTAGGTTATTGCATTTTCTACATAAAATGCACATTTGTTGTATCTAATATCAATTGATATCGGAAAACGTTGCTAAACGGTGAATAGGTTATTGAACCTTTTTTGTGGTTCAAGGGCGCAAACTACAAGTTTTCTTTTACTTTTCGAATCTTCGATGCCGGATAAAATGTTAAGGAATAATAATAGTCCAGAAGGAATAATAATAATGATTTCGATGCATTTTAATGCGAGAAATAGTTTCTAAAAGTACCGTTTCGTTCAATGTACGAACTGATAACAGATCGAATGGTTAATTTGTTGTTAAGAAGCAACTCGAAAAGCATTTTTCCTATTTGCACGATGGAAATCAATTAATTTGCCAATCGGTAAACCTGATCAGATTTGAATTTCGTGACACACTTTTTAAACAATACCGTACAGAATCAACAATGCATAAACGTACGTAAATGAGGAAAATTTTCATCTCTTAATAATTTATCGCACTTTGTTTAACGTGCAGTTATTCGAAGCAAATTCTGTTCTAATATATATTTGAAGAAAGCCCACGTTACTTATTTCACGTAACTTTTGTTTAAGCATTCAATTCAACCTGCCTAGCGAAGGAAAAGTGTTTACGCAAATTATTTATCTAATAAATTAAGCATTTAAATAAATTCTTGCTCAAGAGCATCCTGAAAGAATATTTATTTACTAACCGTATTTACTACACATGCGATTAGATACAAAGCGATCAAAAAGTAAAAAAAAATTAACACTCGCTCAAGCTGTCAAACATCAAAAACATATGGCGATTATTGATCAATAAATTAGGAGATTGACACTTGTAACGTTAATACTTTTGACGTCATAAATTATCTCATACAAGTCTATGTCAATTTATACAGTCGTCCAAATCTTATACTTTTTGGTCGCTCTGTATTTAATATTTCTAAAGTAGTTCAATTATTCCAATAATTCGCATTTTTCGATGAACCTTCGTTTTGTGTTCAACCTCGTTTTAGAATTTTACGCATTTTTTTGGCGACTTTTGAGAAATCTTCACTAAACTATTGCTGCGTAATTCATCAATTATGGAAATAAACATTAACGATCGTTTAATTAGAGTTTAATTGCGAGTTGAACATTGAGATTCATTCGCTTTTTGAGAATTTCCTTTCTTCAATTTCTGCATTCCTATAGAAGGGCCCTTCTCTACTTTGGCACTTTTGCACTAATTGCAATAAACTAATTTTGGAGCTCTTAATTAATTAATTATGGAAATAAATATTAGAGATCGAGGTAAAACGTTCTTTAAACAATAATATTTCAAATGACGTTTAAGGAAAGAATAATTTCTTCCCAAAAACCGATTGACATTGGAAGGAATTTCTTCTCAGAAATCGATCGACATTGGAAAGAATCTTTTCCCAGAACTTGATGAAGCTCCCTCATTGAATGCAAAAATAATTCGCTATCTGTAAACGATAGTTAAAATCGAATAGGAATGAATTGATTCCAAGAAGCAGATAATATTTTACCCCTCAATATATAAAAGAGTTTATTCATGGAAAGCGATAAAGCTTTAGCATTGACATTGGCAGGAATTTCTTCGCAGAAATCAGTTGACATTGGAAAGAATTTCTTCACAGAAATTGACGACCTTTGCTTTTGCAAGAGGAAATTGCAATAAACGTATTTTGGAGGTCTTAAAGTGATTAATTATAGAAGTTAACATTAGAAATCCATTAATTAGAGTTTAAATGCGAGTTTTAGACTGAGATTCATTAATGTTTTGCGAATTTGTTAGAAATATGGCACATTTAGACGTTTATAAGGCGCCATCGAACATAAGACGCACCATGAATGCGTGCGATATTTTCCAACACGCTTCTTATCATAAACCATACCAGAAATTAATTAATTAATTCAAATGGACTCGCAATAATTTTAACGGCTTCCTTTTCAAATTAATATTACAAAGAGCAATCGATAATAAGAAGCTCCGATAAGATAATTTTATAATAATTTCTTTTACGAGGTCCACTTCCGTTCGAATGTACGTTTAATTGCTGCAAGACACACATAGGTGTATGAACATTGAACGGAATATTAGTTGATACCTAAAACACGCAAGCGATAAGTTTAACACGAAGGTCAAACGAAAACTATTATGCCCACTAAAATTCTTGAATGAAGTAATCGTATTTCCTTTTTAACGCTACCTTCATTCTATGGAAACATGCATAATATGCAGTTGTAAATAAGAACGACGTCTTTTCAATCCTCTTTCACCTACACGAAACCTCTTTAAACGCATACGCTGCCTTTAACGTTATTATTTAGAAGAACGGAAAGAAAAAATCGAAAATATTAACCCAATTTCAACGGGTTTAATAAAATTATAGTGATCACGAGATCGGAGCAGTAATTTGCCTTTGTGAATGATTAGTCTATTAATTTTTATCCAACATTCACTTAGAAAAAAGTCTTTTCTCTTTTTCTTTAGTAGTTCTTTTGCAAATTGAATCAACGACGCGTTGTTTGATCTCAGACGAGGAAATTTCGACACGTTCATTTAAATATTTAATTTCGGCATTGTAATAGAACGACGCGTTACGCAATTGAAACTGAAATAGTTGACGATAATCCCAAATCGGGATTAAGTTTATAATAAAAGAATCGAATGGCACAACTACAACCTACCTAAAACTTTTCATTTTTTTAATGTTTCCATCTCAAAGGTCAGTTGCATTATAATTTTCATAATAATAATAACGTATGTCGTAAACGTGTTAAATAATAATATAAAACACTTGCAAAGTTTCTCCGAGTTGGAAAATATCGAAAAGACGTATAAAATATCTCGAATAATAAATTGGAAATGATTAGAAAACGCGTTATACAAGCAACGGAATCTGATTGCACATGCAAACCGATAAAATTGTGCCTTAAACGCAAAAGTCAGAGACTCACCTGGCAATTTTTTATCAGTTCGTTGTTCATAATGAAGTCGTAATTGGCTTGCAAGGCCGACCAAAACTCGTCGTTTTGATCGCTTGCGCTGCTTCCCCACGATCGCCTGTACAAATTAACATCTTTGCGCTTCTTGGTCAAACTGTTGAACTGTCGCGGTTTAATGCCTTTATTGTCCGGCGTTTCCGACGCGTGATGCTGCAGGGATGAAAGCGAAAAGCTGGCTTTCATCGCCGAGTTCTCGAAACCTGCGAGAAATCGTATGGAAAGGGCGAAACGAAAAGCACGATTAATACAATTGACAATTCGTTTAATTAATTTCAATTACTTGTTCCAACGGGCATGGCGATCGGTCCGATAATCCGCAGTGAACGATTCACAAAGCGACACCTCCGCTGCTTCGGCCAAAGTGCCTGTAAGTGAATAAGAAAAAAATAAGTTATTGAGATTAGTGAAAACATTTATTTTAAACGTGGATTCGGTCAAAGACCTGCATTAAAAATATGATATAAATAGTTAAGTACGTTCGATTCGTATGAAACGCATACGTCGAAATTGGACAAAACGAAGAGATGTCACATTCAATTCGTCGATTTCGTGCGATCAAATTGAATTAATATTATTCGAACGTACCAAATACGTAAACGTAAAAAATTAATAAATTCCAATCGACTATCTATTACATGACGAACACAATCGTTACGTCTTCTTATACAACTCGTGTGACACATAGATTATACTTTTAAAAGAATTTTTTTGTGTACAAACGATTCCTTCTTGTGAGGAATAAAAATAAGGGGACGAAGCATTGAAGATACTTTCGAAAAGTAAAAGCAACAAGAAAAGTGATCATGAGATGATTTGCAAAAAAAATAGAAGAATGGCGAAGACAATTGATACAGATTTAGGTTTCGATAGACCAGTCAAATTTGGGCAAAAGTTATTGGAGCATCCGATATGAACGTGAACTATTATTTCGCATTCAAATTTAATTGGAACGAGAGATCGATATAGATTTGCACCTTTAATTAAAATAAACAACTTCTTGTCCTCATAATGTGCGTAACAATTACGAACTGGAGAGATAAAACTGAACCGATTGTTGAAAAATACGCGCGATTTAAAGCTCTCTGGCATAATCCACCCACTTTCCACCAACGCACAGTAATAAACATTAACCACTTAATCGACGACAAATCACATTAATTTTCAATTATTGTCGAACAATAATAATCTATCACGCTTGTGTTTGCGAGTCGCTGCGAATCACCGAGTGATCGTGATGTGAAAACTAGCTCACACTATCGCTTCTTCGCTACCAATGAAATTCGTATACGAAATTAATTCGTTTAGTGTTAATAATCACACAATATAACGTGGAATTGGTGGGGTTCGGAGTGATTAAAAACCAAATAAATGTCGCGAACAAAAGTTGCATTTACTTCGACGTGCAAAAAGTCATTTAATCGAATGATACGCGTGTGTTTGTAACTACGTAAAAGACTAATAATAATTAAACAGGTTATTCATTAGTTATACATTTGCATGTAAACGTTATTATCAACTGAAATACACTAATAGAAACGACTGAAGCTAGGATTGAATTAATTTCGTTTTGATAGCGACTGCAAATCGACATTGCTTCTGTAACAAACTGCGACACATCGATGACAAATTATTGATGAAATTTCATCCGATTCGCGGAGAAAGTACGTTTACTTCTTAGAGTCAAATTGAAAATGAAATGATTAAACTTAATTACTTTAACAGATAGGAAGTGTCGATAAGCCTAAATAATAATTTCGTTAGATTAAAAATGAAATTGGCGCTATTTAATTAGCATAAGTGAGAAAGGTCTAAACTGTAGCAAACTTATTAATCTTTATTTCAAAATAATAACATATGAAGATAAAAATGAAAGGAACTATCTAATTTTTTGATATAATTTTAGGTATGTACATTCATCATCACCATCAACATCTCGTTCAAAATTAAATTAATCAACGAAACAAGTCGCTTTTCGTTTATTTTTTTCGTGATAAATAAACAAACAAATTAAACGTCTTAACGTTAAACTCATAGAAAGGTTTCTTTTATTTAGCCGATTTAAAATAATTAAAAGTCGAAGAGAAGTGAATGTAATTTTTTTAATATGTGATCATTTCGCTATTTGCTTGCTGCGAAATCTAAAGTTTCGCACAAGAGCCATTAACAATTGTATCGAGTGTCAAATTCCAAATAAGGCATTTCATAAATTGCTTTGAACATTGGCAGCAGCAAATGAAATTAATAATAATTAATTCAAAACGATCGTCTAACTACTTAAAATGCAAGAGAGGCAAAAAGGCACTTTATATGCCCATGCCTGTAATAAGATGGTTAATTGAAGATCAGTTTCACGAAACGTTTTTGCTATTAGAAAATGCGAGAAAGTAAAATTGAATAAATTCAATTTCCCTATTTTAAACGAAATTAATTAAGTAGGTATAAATATTACATTGCATCGATTTAATTTTAAAATAAAATAAATGTCATACACATACTCTTCACTTAACAGCATTCATCGAGGCTTAAAGTGAGAAAGTAATATTAATAGAAATCATGAAAGAAAAATGGCGAAATTTTTTCAAAAAAAATCTAAACACATTTACTTACGTTTAATAACGATTTCGATCTTCTTGCTATTACGGCGAATAAATTCTTAATTAGATTGAAACTAAATCTCAATAATAAGTTGCATTTCTCTCATTCGGTTTTTCAACATCGAAAATTTATCTGGACTTGTATCAAATTATTTATTATTAAATGGTAAAATATTTCATTATTTATTATAAGGAAACTAAATAACATAACTGACATTTTATCTTGAATGCCAAAAAAATAAATAAATAAAATAAAACCGTTTTCTTCAAACGAAATCAAACAAAAACAATGGGATTGGAAAAAGTTTCACTATTGTGTTGAATTACAAGAGTTCCTCTTGATAAATTATATTGCAAGCTTACATATGTATCTGTATCATATTAACAATTTTGAAAGTATTCTTTACAAAAAGCAAACACTAATTATCCAACGGATGATAATTATTTTTTATGTAATCGCTTAAGATATTAATTGTTTTAATTTAAATTAATTAGCAATTATTCGAATGGCAGAATTAATATAGTTGACCTTTATAGAAAAAATAATCAAAATTTATGATAAATTTTATAAAATTAAGAGTCATTATTACCAACATTATCATGAACCTTACTTTTTCTTATTTATTTTATACGCATCTAACAGTAAATCCGTTTTAATAGATGCCATAAGTTAACGCATGAAGAAATTATCCAACTAAAGAAACACACACACACACACACACAGCATCGCATATGTTCAACATAATAAAATTAGTTTTTATTCGTAACTTATCAACATAAATTTTCATATGTGTAATAAACTAAAAAGAACTCAGCAGGAAATGACAATCTGTCCGAATCATTGGAAACGTGTCCATTTTAATTACCTAATGGCGATAGAAATGATTAAGTTATTTCATTGATAATAAACTCTTCTGTGTGAACATCGTAACCACGTTCTACTTAATGAATGGATTTGGAACAAAATCACATGTTTCTCTTTTTTCCTATTCGAACTCGAATTAAAGTCGAATAAAATCGGTTCGAATTGATTAGAATTAACGAAGATGAATCAAATAAAATGGTCAAGTTCCACTTAGAAAAGGTAGAGAATAGTTTTTATAATTCGACGAGCGAAATGTATTCAATACAAAGAATACATAAATTCGATTCGATTTGATTGGTAAGGAAACGCACAAAGATCAAATACGGGTTTCTTATAAACGATACAAGATTGGAAACTGAAACGCAGGTACGCTCTTACTATTCCAATCTGTGTCATTGTAACTTATTAATATATCAAATTTAATTGGTAAACGTTTGAAAATAGTTCAGTTCATCAATAGCATTAAAAAACGCAATAAATTTCATATAAAGAGTACAATAAAATAGGACGATACACTTTTTAAAATAATAAAAAAACGAATCTATAAAGTTTTTCCTTTCAATATTCGAAATCTAACCAGCGGCTAAAGACAACAAACAAAAAAACTTATAGGTTTATAATTAAAATCGTAATCAACGCTACATATAATATATTAATTATCGAATTAAATAAACCCAATGAAAAAGCAGGCAAATTAGATTTTTTTTTTTTTTTTGAAAGTTATCCTATTAGTAAAACTGAGTTTTCGGATGTTATTGTTCGAAGATTTCACGGCGTTCCTTTTCCTGAACTAATTATAATACGAGAATATAATTGTTTCTTCTTATAAACAATGTCGGTTAATATTTTAATGTTACATTTACATTCCGGAAACATAAATCATTCGTGTAATATCTTCAGGTTCAACGTTGATCATTAGCCGGTATTTAATCATTCCGATTCGTGTCCAGAAAATTATAAATGAAACGGATTTTAAAACGAAACAGAATTAATTTTCTTTTCTCACAGAATGAAAAATATTATTAACTTCAAAAAAGTTTCTAAAGATTCAAAATTGATAAGAGCTTATTATTCGGTTACGTAAGTGTAGTGTTGTAGATTTTTGTTTAGTTAATAAGATAATGAATAGTTTTAAGGCCTAAAGGTGAAACAATATAAAGAAAGTGTTACCTCTCGACTTAAAAAAAGAGAGATAATAATAGCTAAAAATCACAACTGTTCCCGATTATTTTTAATTAAAATCATAAATTATTTCTACTTTCCTATATCAACACATAAGTTCTTGCGTATAATAATAAATCGATATTAGAAATGTCTTATTGAATAATTGACAGGATATATTCACTTTCCTCCCATCAATTTGTTAGTATAATTTTTTGCTTTATTTCTGATTAATTGCATCATTTATTACGTCCAATCTTCCTCTTCAGGTCAAAATTTAATTTATTTTTAACTTTTTCTTATTATCAACTGAAATTTCTCTCTTGATACCATAGCGTTTAATTGAAAGTATTTCAAAAAGAAACTGAATCAGCCCTCGTAATTAGCATCATTATCAGAACTTCCTAGTGCGACATTGCTTTTCTCTTGAAAATATTCGATCGACCACTCATTAAATAAGGAAGAAAGAAAAAAATAATCAATATTAATGAAATATCGAATGTCCTTGCAAATGCATAATAATTAAAAGGATAATAAATAAGTCCGAGTAAATAACTTTCTCTAATAATAGTTATTTTTGCAAAATAAAATAAACAGCTAAATGGTTAAACTCATTCAATTCCACGTTAATTCCTTCTTCTTTTTAATGATTAACTGGAATCTATTATTGAACGTACGGAGAGGGCCAAACGCGACAAGGGGAAATTACTTTAGGGGTTGGTTTAACTGCAACATCGACGTATTAGTCATAAGGTAAAATGTAAAGAATTCATTAGCGAGCGACGTTAATTAAGTACCAAGAGTGTTTCTCTCTCTCTCTTTTTGAGTAACGGTACGGTGCATAATAGGTCCGTTAAGTTGAATAGAAATATTTCGAGACGATAATAATTGACACTGTGACATTAATATGATAAAAGCGACATCATTCGCGTTCAAGTATGTGCGGAATCAACTGATTGATAAAACGGTTTCCTTTTTCCATCGTGTCGTATTAAAAGCGTTCGAATATCATCAATTTTATAATAAACTTGATTTATAATATAATTTAAAGTAGGTACAATTTACACCGTTTACCGTTTTAAGCAATAAACGTTATTTATTACATTTTATTCGAATTTTTGTGTTCTAATAAACGAGAGAAAACTATGTGCGTACTATTTTAGCAGTCGAAGAAAGAACGATTCGAAACGTCCATCAATCTACTAAGGCAGAAGAATACAAATATGGTTTTCTTTAGAATAAAATCAAACTTAATATGAAAGTAGTATCAATAATAGCTAAAAAGGATATTCAATAACTATTTATAGGTAGGAAGATGAAAAAAAGAAAAATACGTCTCAATTACAACAACATAATGGATCGCAATGAAATGCCATATGAACGATAATTTCACTTTTAAATCTACAAACTGCACAAGCTTAAACTTTAATGTAAAAGATTTAATGAGGATTTTTCAAATTCCACTCGCCCATGTGACAAAAATAATAATATTAATGGGATGTTAGTGAAACGTATTCTAAATTCAAATCGAATTCTTATTAGATTTTGATGCAAATCGATGATTTATGGAAGGTATTTGATTAACTGCTACGTTATGCTGACGAATTGTATAATAATTGTTGCTTATAAGAAAAACCACATTTCATTTAGATTTGAGTTGCATTCCATACAAGCATGTATATGAATCATCTATGTCATGGCACTATGTTCAATAATAAAACTTTGTTAATAACTTTACTGAATGGTAAAAGTAACAAATAAACAATTCGAAAGAAACATTAATTATATGAAATGAGCGTGAACTTAAAGGAAACAAGAGATTTTATTAATTTATACCGAAACTGTTATTTTGCTCGTTACATAACTGAGAAATGAAATCACTTTAATGTGGATAAATTCGAAAAGAATTGCAAATTAGCATATAGTTATGTTCATGTAAGGCAAAATTTATGAATTAATTAAATTGAAGGTTATTTATAAAAAATTCTAAGCAAATTTATTCTAACAACAACTAAACAAGAATTGTTTATTTTTAGTCACATATATAATAACTATTAGCAAACTAAACGTACGAATCAATTCAAATTTGCTACCACAAACGTATATGAAATAAAAGTCCACAACATTTTATTTATCAATCATCCTTATTAATATTAAATATGACGTTATATTAATTAACTTAATATGAACTTTGCCTTGATTACGATTTAAACAAAAAAGTAGCAAAGTTTTTTGGTTTCAGATTTGGACGTTTCTAATGCGAATGGACAAGTGCGATTGTATCAAAGAAATGTGTGCATAGATTAAAATAATTCAATATACATGTTATAAAGTACTTAAAAACAGTTATTGCTTAATGGAAACAATAATACACCGGTTATAGAAGTGACAGTAAGAAGTCTGCTAAAACTAACAAGAATAACTTACAGATATTTCATTCCTTGAGGATTATCTCGTCACAGTCTCCATTTGAATTTCCTTCGCTACCACTGATGAACATTGTTTAATTTATTTTTCATGTAGCATTAAATTAACACACACATTCTACCCTTAAACATCAATTTCATGCTCTTAGAACTTCTCTACTGTAGTAGGGTTATGTACGAACCCAAATGAAATTTACTGAACGACTAATTAAACTGTCAGTTAAAATGAACAAACAGTGGTGCCACAACCGTAGGTCTCTAACTTATTCAATGAAGTTTTATGCAACCAAATTGACAATTTTGGGCACTTTAGACAATCTAGTTCATCTGATGAGCAGAATCTTATACGCGTAATTATTATTGAGTAAAATAATGAATGTGATAGACTGTAGACCATTAATTTTACGTAAGAATTTCTTTTGTATCAATAATGTGATTGGAAAATCGAATTAAAAATGATTGCAAAAGGTTGTCCCAAATGTGAACAGCAGGTAAATTAAGTAGAATAGATGTTACATTGACAAATAATGCTAATTGAAGAATGTATCAGGTGCCAGTGGCTTGTAAAGCATGTCCTTGTGGACATTCTTTTTTTAATGCAAGAAAAACGTCCAGGGTTTTGTCACCTGGTGATGATATTAGAAGGAGAACTCAAAGAGTTAGACGGGAAAAACCAGATTATTATGATGCCTTAGTATATGACAAACAAATCAAAAAAGTAATTAAACATTTCTGTCGTGTTAAGCCAAAAATCTTACAAATTAAACTTTTTTCAGACCAAACTACGTACTCCAGATTATGAAGAAGATGACCCAAAGAAAGATTCAAAGGTGAAGAAGAGGAAGATTAAAAAGGAGGAAGAAGATGACGAAGAAGTTACAAGCTTAACACAAGAAAAGCAAAATCAGTGTGCAATCATTTTAGCAGAACTAAACAGGAAGTTGCAATTGGTAACATGGAAGCCTACATAATTGATTGCATTGTATCAATAAATCTTAACTATGCCAATTAACTGATATAATGTATAATTGCCTATTGTTAAAGCTGGAATAATGAAACAAAAACTAATTTGATGTAATTTAATCGCTCTTATCAGCTATATTTAATTTACAATAGAAAATAATGGCAATGCATTAAGTTTTATTAGCACTTTTGTTTAATTATGAAATGCAAAATATAAACAAGAACAATTGTTCCTTTTCGAAAATACAGTAACAAAAATAATTACTGTATATCTTTATTACAAAATAATTATGCTACAAAATATTTATAAAGATTTATATTACATCACATGATCCGATATGATTTTCTTAATAATTTTGCTTTATTAAAAAAACGTTGCATATTATTAAAAATATAAGTATGTTCCTTATAATTCTGGCATTTTACTATTTTAGTTTTTGGCGATTCCTTGGTAATATATTCACTTTAATTAAAATATATGATTACACTACCTATATTTTTAATAAAGCCTATTTAACATTTAAATGATCTTATTTGGACTGAAACAAATTAAAGAAGGATAAAACTGGAAAAACAATATTACATATATTTAGTTTTTAAAAAATTAATAATAACACAGTTTATGTTGAAATACTTGGTAAACATGAAACAGAAAACATTGAGGAGAGGCAGTGTGTCATCCAAAATGCATATAATAGAGCAGTAATTTATGTACATGATTGTATGAAATGTATATATATATATATATATATTAATCCGAATGAACAACAAAAAGAAGAAGGAAGACATTTAATAAAATTTGGCTATTACAAATAAATATTACGACCTATTGTAATTAAGATTATAGTTCTTCGTCGTTTTCGTTATTCTTCTTGTTAAAACACGGCACGAAAGCCCATATCATTGCTCCAACAACTAATATAATGCCTAATACGCAGAATAATGATAAATAAGATCGCGTTTCCTCAAACCAAAGGCCACAAATTGGAGGGCCGATAAGTTGTAGTATACCATTAACGAATAATGATATACCGTACGTGGATTGCAAACGTTCGGTGCCCAATAAATCGGCCATTATTACGGCCGTCACACCTACATATATTCCGGATGCTAATCCAAAGATCGAACAATAGAGGCATAATATACTGTAACTGGTCGTAAACGGTAGAACGGCCAACGATAAACCGGACACTAACAAGCCGCCAATGAAGTACCATTCTTTCGGGAACGTTGTTAGATCGGACAACGCAGAACCGCCAATTCTACCGACCAGGTCCAAAGCCGATACGACTGACAACAGTAAAGCACCTTTGTTCTTATCGAAACCAAGAGACGTTGCGTAAGACGGTAGTAAGATGATGAAATTCGTGTAACTGATGGCGTTCGTGGAATTTGATATGAGTATAATCAGATATAAGGGATCCTTCAGCAAGGAGACGTCGAAAAACTTCTTCATGCTCGACTCCTCTTCGACTGCCTCTTCGTTCACGTTCTTCGTGCTGGTCTTCAACGAAAACGAACTGGCAAACGTTTCCGGTTTCAACGTAAGCGTGCTGCCGTGATACGGCGTGCTCACGTATTGGAACGAGCTCGTCGACGGACTCCGGGGCGTTTTCCTCTTCGATATGCTTCGCGTCGAGAAGAATTCACCGTTGCCAGCTTCTGGCACGGCATTCAATGTCGACGAACTGTTTATCATTCCCCGCGAGCCGCCCGCACCGGACGTAACGCGTCTCATCTCCGAACGTCCGGCCGGCATACTTATTTTGCGCTCGCGTCCGATGCCGCTGCCTTTGTAATTCTGCACGGCGGCAGTGGAAGCGCTGCGGATGAAATGATTCTTCGATATGTCCGAATTATCCACGAACGAATCGTTATGCGACAATTGATGCATCGACGAGCTGTTCTCTTCGACGCTAATCACGAATTTCGGTTTACTTTCGTCGTCTAACACGGTGTCTTCCTCCTCATCGTCGGCCGGTACTTTTTTCATGTGCCTTTCGACGGGATCGTAGAACAGAGCCGCGACCCATACGTTTAACGTGACAGCACCCATTAGGAGTACGGCACCTCTGAAAATATCTTAATAAAATGTCCTGCCCCCACAGGCAGGCAACAGTACAAGTATTCACCTGTAACCATATTGTTCCAGGAGTATTCTTAAGACCGGCGGTAATATTATCGAACCAATCGCTGATCCGGATATACATAAGCCGTTTGCTAAACCGCGTAATCTTACAAAATAGCTCGTTACTATGTAAACCGTCGGTGGAAATGATAAACCGGCACCGGTCCCAACCAATACACCATAACTGGAAACAATTCAATTTGTTTAATACGCATCGACTCGTCGTTGCGGGAATCGATCTATTGCTAATTGCGTTCTAGACACTCGTTTGCTTAACGCAAACGCGTTATTATGAATGCAATTCGAAAGGTAATTAGCTAAGTGCTATAATTAGTGATAGAGTGTATCGAGTGGTTTGCATAAGATTATTGCTACACGTCTCGTGCGTTCTACAAGAAATGAATGTTAAAGCGATCGCTTTGTATTAAACTATTGATGCGAAATAATGTAACGGAACGTACCTAAATGACAAATATCCAACCGATTGCGCAAAAAAGCTAACCATCATTCCGACCGCCGCAAATGTGCCGCCAAGTAAGGTAACAGTTCTATACGAATATTTAACGGACAAGATGCTCGACACGGGACCTAGGAATCGAAATAAACGATAATAACGTGATTAGTTTCGATTCGGAAACGAATCGAATGTTGGTAAATTAGAATAATACCTAATGAACTGTATAAGAAATAACATAACGCTGGTATCCATGCAGCAGCTGCTGGCGATGCATCGAATACCTCCAAGAATTCAACGAAGAGCACACCAAATGATTTTACGGTACCAGGAACTAAAACGTTGACCAATGTCGATCCAAACAGTACTAACCAACCCCAGCCTCCATCCGGAGGAGCTAGTTTCCATTTAGACATCCCTTTTTCATTTTCTTTCCCGTTCTCTACTATTACTACATCTGTAAATACGATAGATTAATTAATGAATTTTTCTTGTTCCGTTTTATTGAAACAATTAAGACTTGTTAAGTGTAAGCATCATGTCATTCATTTACAATAATCATTCTTGTTTGTTTGATATTAGTGCGTATTAATTTAGGATACAAAACAAAACTAAATAATAACGTAACTTACTTAATTACACCACATCACTGTAATAAAATATGATATTTTTCAGTTTCTTGAATCTAAAACGTTCACGGCTCATAGTTAAAATAATGTAATACATTATTAGGGTGATGGTGACTACATTTTCAACCTAATCTGTTTAAATATTTCCACGGGAAAATCAATAATATTTATTTACAGCGCGAAATCCGCCACGCTCAAATAATTTCGTATAGTGTTAAACCACGTGATTTCGTCGTAAAAGTAAAAATTAAAGGAATATTGCCGTCACATTTCCCGTTTATTCCAGGTGCGTTAGCCTGATATTTGTATAATAAATTGTGTTTGCGATAACTGAATACGATCAACTATTTTCATTTATAAATTAGCAAAGTTTTGTGTTATTCATCGTAATGTAATGCTTAAAGAATAACTGGATAATTTCGAATTCGTATTACAACACGCATAAAAAAGCAAATGCGATTCTCGTAAAAAAACCTGGTTTAAATCTGTTCAATCCAGTATGAAACACTTATTTAGAAATGTGGACAGCGCATTTATAATTAAAAACCTAAACGATAATGTCTAGTAGTAAACATTCAATTAGTATTGTTTACTTAGGAGATTTCCTTCGAATTGCGTCGATGGTTTTCAATAATTTCGCTTGGATTTTCTATTAGAAAGTAACAATCTTATAAATATTCTTTTTTATTATTGGACTATAGTTTATTTAGATGACGTAATTGCGTTTTTAATGCTTTCACTCGATTTTTGGCAAATTATACCGTTAAAATGATTAATAACAATTAGTTCCATTGCCACTGATATAAAAAAAATATTTATTGATTATGAAATAATGATATCACATTTATAATTGTGATTAAATTGTTTTCGCTGTCATTGATTTTTTAGTATTCAATAATATTTAATAATTAAAAGAGTAGGATATTTTTAACAAAGATAATACAATTATTTTAATCGTTTTTACTCATAAATACATAATTTCGTAACGGAAAATATCTGAATATTTCGTGTCGGAATTAAAATTATGTTTATGGCTGCATATGTATGTATGCATCTAGATGACCGAAATGAAAAGCTTTTAATAAAATAAAGAGTATGAAGTTCAATGAGCAATAAGCTATTAATAAAGTTTCTGCATTTATTTTTGCGTCTTTGTTCGGTTTATTTGAAAGAATGAAAAAAAAAAAAGGTCGATGCTCTTAAATCAAATCTTATTTGCAATATTATTAAGTGCGCTCGAGTATTGATATAAAAATTAACAATTGATTAATAATGAGTTTGATTTTAAATCCGTATAATGTCAATTTCGCTTCTTTATCGTACACGTGGATAATTCGAGTACCTTGAATTGAAATGTATGATTTCGATAACACAGTTGTATTGTTGAATTGTTAATGGAACGAAACAGAAAAGAAAAGAAAAATTTCCATCATTACAAATGAAATTAGAAGACTTGATATTTATTTTAAAAGTTACTTAGAATGCAGGCAAATGATTGCTTGTGAATAGAATTATTTTCTTTTATAGGACATAGTTAAATGCGAATAAAGTTAATTTCTTTTTGTATCTTTGTTCGTAGTTAAATGAAATTATAGTGTTTAAATATACAGAGAACGTAATGAAAAATATTTCGCAGAAGCATTTAATAACGTTATTGTTTGTATCTAAATGGAAAAAACGCAAAATTAAACCAAGGGCAAAATATTAATTTGTTGATTTATTTATTAATGACAATTAAATATCAATGGGTAATTTAATTTTATACGGAATGAATAACTAAACATTTCAATGCTTCGTATTTAATTTCACATTCAAATGTTAGATTAAGAGTATAAGTAAATAAATAAAATGTTTATAAAATCGTCTGGTTGTATATGTTATCTAACAAATCATCGTGTTTTTAATCTCTGTCACGTTATAACATTTATTTGATTAGAATGTATTATCTTATGCCAGAGTGTTCAAAAAGCACATACGTGTATCTGTATACTCCAACTTCGCAATTTGTCAAAAAAAAAAGTATTATAAAATTTATCAAATGATATTTCCGTCGTGGAACCATATTTTTGCAAAAGCGACAAAAACCATTTAGCGTATATTAACAAAATGATAAAATATGCATTTGGTATTCGATCTAACTGCTATTAATCTAATAAGTATACAAAATATTATAATATTTACATAATTCTCGAACAACAAACAAGAAGCTGTTAATGAATCAAAGTATGAGATTTTCGTTTATTTAAAAGTAGACATTGTATGACCAAAAATAAACTTACCCTTCTTGTTTCTCTTTTTCTGTTGTTGAAATTTTGAATTGTCATTCGATTTATTGTTTGTATCATTATTCAACAATCTCTGACTGGCTTTTATATTTTCATCCTTTTCCATTTTGATAATTTATTCGATCAAAATATTACTATGAAGACAAACAAATTAAAATGTTGACAAACAACCACTTGTAAGTTATTCAAAACGATGTCTTATCCTCTTTCATAACCACGTGTAGTCTACTATAGAGTACACTTATAACTGAACTGATCCTTGTACGTTTCTAGTTATTTAAAAAAATATAAGTAATTGATGTAAAGCACACTGTACAAAATATCACTCCATTTAATAATAAAAAATTATCTCTATCTACACTAGTCATATTTAAATTCTGTATGTTGGAATATCTGTAATTTCGTTTCAAATATAGAATATTTTATAAAGTTCAAAACAGCTGTTAATTTCTATAATTTATTACTGAAGGTCATTAATAGCAACTTTTTTCTTTGTTATATACCATTTGCTTTTACTTTTAAATTGGTTTCCATTTATATACGTATTTTTTACTTGGTTTCTTCATTCGACGTTTTATGCAACACTAATAGCAATTAGATGCTCAAGTTAAGCATTTATCTGGTTATTGCATTAATTGTTCATAATATATAAGCGTTTAAATCATTAAATTTTAATATTTTCAAGATAATAGCGTTGTTGCGCACAGATATTCATTAAATAAGAAAATTTGAAATTTTGCGTAAGTAATTTAGGTTTCCGTATGAAAGGAAAAAATATTAAATCATAAGAGGAAACTGCTTTACAAATGCTTTCTTATAGATAAAATTAAATTAATGGTACAATATTATACTTAAAAATTGTTTAGCGCTTTTACTGATGTCCTATCAACAAAACAGCAACAAATGGTATTAAAAATAAATCTTAAGACCAAAAAAAGCCAGAAAACCTGAATAGAAGTTGTTTTATTAATTTAAGAATCTACACTCTAGTCTCCACACGTTTTCAACAGCGTTTAAGAAGTGACTCTAAAACCATTTTGAACTGATTTTTTTGAGTAGTCTTCTCACGTTGGAATTGTTTCGATCGTCGAAATTTCCTAATTAAAAAGTTTTCCAACTTAACTTTCAATTTAGGCAATATATAGAGCCAAATCAGAAGAATATGATAGATGGTCCAGCATAAAATCTTCATTTCGAGCCAAAAATGTACGTGAGTTGTGACTACATGCGATAGAGTGTGTTGAACAAATATGCGCAAATATTTGTTTTCTCCAACGCAGGGATTATATTCTATCCCACAAATAGAGCTCAAAGAGGCATTAGAATGACTTTAAAATCGCTGTAAAAAACGTATCGAGTCTGGTGGAGGTTCTATTCAATTAATAAAATTATTTCTTTTATGAAAATTTAAATGTCGCACTGCGTACAACTAAAATGATTATTTTTAACTTTGTAAATCTTTTATTACAAATGAAAGGAAATATGATTTGTGATGAATTTCAAGTTCATTTTGCATTCATATTTATAGTTTAAAAAGTCAATATATAATCAATATGTGTACAACTCTATATACACAGATGATGTCAAATTGCCGCTGCGAAAACAGCTGTCCTACATGCGCACTTTTTGGTAATGGAGCGTTATCCCAAGCAAAAGTTTTAGTTGCATGACAAAACGTTAATAATTTTGTAATCATAATAGTCGAAAATAATTTCTATAATTTTATTTAATACTTTAAAATGCATGAGTTAGTCAACTATATATATGTATATACATTTATTTCATTCGCTACTAATTATTCATGAATGAATAGATCGTATTACAAGTTATCGGTTTCATAAGATAACAGAAGTAATAATGAATGGTATAAAAAGATATCACTCTGTAAAAGGAGCTTCAAAAAGCGTTGGCAAAGGAAAGGATATATCGAAAACGATAAACGTAAGGCAAAAACTTTATGAAGAAGATAATGATATAAATTTTATATCATTGCCATTAATAAAGCAAGCCGATAATTTGCGTTTGTTGCCTACATTTGCTACAGGTAAATGAAAATATTTACTGTTTAATTTAATTGTGAATTTCTTTCTAATTTAGTGTTACAACGAACAAGTGATGATGGAGTTGGAATGAAAGATTTGGATCAACTGAAGCAGGACTTTGAGAATTTATTATCTACTTGTGCATTAAGGTATCGCATAATAAAAGCCGAATTAGATGCATTAGACAAAACAGAGGAGAGAGAAGAAAAACGGGTAAAATGTTATTACTTTTGCTTAATATATTAATGCCTGTTTACAATACAGGCCCATTTGAAGAGAAAGAGACCAAAGAAGAAAGTAAACAAATGTAAAATGAAGAGTGTGAGGTCACTACCGAAAGCAAAACCAACTCGCAGATACATCAGTGATTTAGCTCTTAAGCGAGAAGTGCCCAAAGTAAGTTTGCCAACTCACGATACTGACAAGTTCTGGTTATCAATTGATCCATATTGCAGTGATGTTTCAAAAGAAGATGTAACAGTAAGTTCTGGTATTACCATTTTAACAGTCTAGTTATTATATTTTGTTCTTAGTTCTTGGATGAATTGATTAATGAATGTGAACAAGAAATAGATGTCAAGATACCTGAATTAGGTGAACATTATGCTTTACAATGGGCAGATGCGTCAGTATCACAAGAACAAATTAGTACAAAATCTATTAAAATGAAGAACCTTCCTTATGGAAATGATATCAAGAAAAATGGCGTGAATATGTATGTGAATCCCATCTCTGTTTCATTTTGTATAAGTAGAATGATAATCTTTTAGGATAGTTGAAACATTTCGGAGTCCATTCACGCAACGTTTATTATCCGCTCTTCTTGAGGAAAAAGTTTTCAAATCATATCCACCTGTTATAGAAAAGCTAAATGGTATATGTTTCTTATTGTATAATTATAAAAGCCAAATTATTGATAATATTTGTTTACAGCCAGCGATTTTGTAATCAAATCAAGTAACGGCATGAGGACAGGTCACTGTTTAGATCAACGCTTAGTGCAAGAGTTACTGGATCAAGAGATTATTGAAGCAGACGATTTGCCAAAGACTTTTCCGCCTGAAGATGAAATATTAGCCGAGATAAAGAAATGTCAGCAAGATTTAGCAGTCGTGAATGAGCATAATCAACAAGAATTACGTAAACTTCGCACAAATGTAGCTAAAGATTTGAGAAGGCAAGACGTAAAAGCAGCACTGGATAAAGTAGATAATCAAGTACTGATAACATCAGAAAATAGTTCTATAATAGAGTTAATTTATTTGCAAATCTTTTTCAGATTATACAAACTTATTATAATTTCGTTTTAAGACAGGATCCTGTATTGGACGAGGACGAAGTGCCGCCAAAAGAATACGTACAGAAGTACAATACTGAGGCAAAGAAATTAATTGACCAACAAAGTATTTTACACAAGGAGATTACAGATTTGACCGACCTCAATCTTGTTTATCCTTGATTGCCATTATGAATTATTGTTACCCCCCCAGTTTAAAGAATATTTTTTACATCATTTACAAAATTTTCATGCACGGTTTTTATTTTTCTTTTTAAATATACGGTCGGTGCAGAAAGTTATTTTTTAGGTAGTTTGCAACACAAAAATTTATCGTAAATACCATTCGTGCAGTTTACCAGTTCTTCAACGAACAATTTATACGGTGGTCTGTGTGTGTAGCAAGCAAATCGGAGGCTGTAATTGATGATAATTTAGACCTTAATAAGTTAATGATGTTTACGATCATTTTTTATGTTGCGAACTGCTTAAAATATATCTTTCAAAGGCGGCGGCGGATAATTTTGCACCGACCTAATAATATATTTTTGTGCGATTTTTATGTAACAATCATAATTTACTTATATAATTATATACAATATTAATTTAACGTAACTGAAATGCGTAAATTTATTGATTGCCGTATTTGTTATAGATGATAAATATATTTGAATCAATGAAATCTGTTGTTTTTTTTTTGTCACAAACTGCTATTCATAATTTCCCTTTGAATAAAAGACAGTATTAATACTGTTAATGCTTTATTAACAAAAATAAGAGAATACTTTTTTCAGGAATATGAGAATTTAATACTAGTAACACAAATTAGAGAAACTGAACAAAAACACAAAAATACTTAATCAGTAGCTGCGAAATACTTCTTGCTCTCACTCGGGTCTGGCTTCATTGTCTTCTTGCCCGGAGTCCAGCCAGCTGGGCAGACTTCACCATGTTCATCAGTGAATTGGAATGCCTGGACCAGGCGTAATGTTTCATCAACTGATCGACCAACGGGAAGATCATTTATGGTCATTTGACGCAAGATTTGATTCCCATCAATGATGAATAAACCACGGAAGGGTATGCCTGTTTCCTCATCCAGAATACCATATGCTTTAGCAATTTTGCTGGATTTATCAGCTAAAAGCGGTATTTGCATTTCACCAAGCCCACCCTGTTTACGTGGGGTATTTACCCAAGCCAAGTGCGAAAATTGGCTGTCACATGAGGCTGCAATGACTTGACAGTCAATCTTCTTAAACTCTTCATTACGATCAGAGAATGCTATGATCTCAGTTGGGCAAACAAACGTGCTATAAAAATTATTCAATCAATAAATGATCTATAAATAATAAAATTTTACTTACAAATCCAATGGATAGAAGAAAAGTACAACGTACTTTCCTTTGTAGTCTTGCAGAGATATCTCTTTGAATTGGCCATTCACAACAGCAGTACCCTTGAAGCATGGGGCCGGTTTTTGTATTTTTAAAGACATTTTCACAATTTCTATCGAAACTGATTATCTATAGAATAAAGTTAATTTAGTATAAATTAAAATATATTGCACATGGATAATTATAAGTAAAAAAACCTTACCTTAGAAAAACGAGATTCAAAAGCGTCTTACTTCGAAGAGTGAACGTGGAAGAATGAGAACAACCGCGAAACGAACGGAAAATTGTAACGGTTTCGGTTTTATGTTGAAGTATTCGCACTTATGTGCGAAACGTCTCTTTCTAACATATACCCTTTCCCCTATCTGTCGTCCTTGTCTTTACTTAACGTATAACCTGCAGAACATTCGGGAATATTCGTTTCTTTGGCAATGGAGGATTAATTATTTGATGAAATATTTAAAATCAACCATTAAATCAGAAAAAATATATATAATGGAGGGATTAGGATATGAAATTCATAATATATTCCCAAAAGAATTAATTAAGCACGAATAAAATTCATGATGAGATTTGGATGTAATTATATTTTTTGCGGTTGTTATGAATTATTAAAAATCCGATAATCAGCCCGGTATATTATCTAATTAAATATAAATAATTTATTGTACTTTGAATAATTTGAAAAAGGAATGTCTTGATTAATTTAACGTAGAATTTTCTTCACGTCGTTTGCATTATTAGATGAAAGTATGATAAGTACTGATAATAAATTTGATGTACGTTCCTAAAGAAACCGACAATTTTCATAGATCATTATCATAGAGATGACAGAAAAGAATTAAATGGATTTATTTTTCATCTTATAAAAGTATATAAAAATGGAAAGTTTATACTTTGCAATCAGATTGTTTCATTTCTTGGATAACCTTGAAACATTTTGCCAGGTGTTTTTACATAACTAAATAAGTAAATCATTAAATACTTCACATTGTAAATCATAAATTCTTAACAATTTCATAACTAATCTTTTACGTCCATCTTTACAAATAATTTTGATTAATAAAAATTATGACAAACTCATCCATAATGTCGCAATTGATTAATCAATAACTTTAATAACAAATTTTGATTTTGCAATGCAAAGATTATGATTAATAACAACCAGCAAAAATAATTAATGTTTCTTATCAAATTGGTTTTTAGTGGACGTTATGAAAGTTAAACCGCAAATTATAATAATATTTGGTTTATTGAAGCATACAAGGGCACAATAAAAGATTAAATTTTACAAAGTATAAACCTTAAGACTATTACGTACAAATTGTTAATTATGTCTAATTGTAAATTGTATGTTATATCCGATGGCACTTATGTTCTCATTTCTTCATATTACCATAATAATTACTTTTTTATGATGCCAATAGCTTAAACGTTATATTATAATAAAATTAACAATATTATATATACAGTATAAAACATGAAAAACCATCATGCAGTTTATCAATATATTATATCAAAATTGTAAATAAATGATTATTGCACAAAAAATATAACAATAATTGCTTTCTTTTCTAATACATGATTTTAACTGGAACGTATTATTTTTGGAACAGATTTACCGCAATATAAATAAAAATTGGAATGTGTTGTTTCTCAATGTGTTAATCACAGATTTAATTTGTAATTATTGATATTTTTCGTGGTATATACTGTCAATTTTTACCATATGCATCTTAATGTAATAATATTGTTAATATTACTTTGTTATTGACGAACGCTATCCATATTTGGAACATAATCCAGTGCCATTAAACATGCAAAAACTGTCATGACCATTTTGGGCTTTACTTCAGTGATATCTTCAGGTAAAGCATAAACCCTCGCGCCCGTCTTCCGAGCCATTGATATTGCATACTTCGCATTCGCTAAATTGTCCTACAAGAATAAATTGTTACATACACAATAGATCAGAAAGATTATGAACTCACTTCTTCCGTCCCACCCAATTTAATTAAATCATAATTAACAGCTCCCGGTTTAATAGCATCGATTAAATCTAAAACAACTTTGCTATCAGCTATGACAGGATCTTGGAAGCTTTTAATGGAAGACTTTTTTCCTGCGGACTCGAGCTTCTTATTGACCCATGTTACAATTTCTTTTTCAACGATAGGATTTCCACTGTGTGCTAGTTGCGATAATACTGATAAAGTGTAGGCCCTCATTAATTGCCAAACAAGTGCAAGCGTTAACGTAACGTTTCCTTCGTTAATATCCTGTCCAGCAATGCCAACTAAGGAAAATTTCACCTCTTCCCTTCCTAATTCAATTGCATAATTGCAATTCTCCAATTTCTCCATAAACTTTTTCAAAGTCGTAAACTTTCGATATACCCTGTTCCAATTCACGATGCCAGGCTTTATTATATCATACAACTGAAATACTACCAAGCCGTCAGCCAAGTCGGAATAGAGCCAATTGACGTACGGCGATACCCCCATGGAATTGATCCAATTTCGATAAGCTAAAATAAGCAAAAAATTGAATTTAATTATAGTTATTATTAGATGGTAGCGCGGTGTTTCTTACTTTTTTCTTCTCTTGTCTCTTCGACGGCGTTATAACCTTCCAAGGCTCCATTAGTTTGTTCTAAACTTGGATGGTTATTGAAAAGATTTGCAACGAATGCCAAATTAAGTTTATAAACTCCATTAACTACGTCTTGGGGTGTTACGAAAGCTCTACATTTCAATTTTGCCGCTTGCTGTAACATAATTTCGGCGCGAGCCAGATAATCCTTTTCGTAGAGAGCTTCAGTGTTGACGCCCGCATCGTGTGGAGCAATTTGTTTCAATAAGTACGTATAAATTTCGGAATCGGTTATGTCGCCCTGGAAGTTATTAATGCGACGGCTTGTACCAGATTTCTCCAATTGATGGTTCACCCATCTTAATAATATTGCTTCGGGCGACAGTTTCAATAGGTCTTCAATCTTTTCTTCGTCAGTCAATAAAGCAGTCAGGCCGGGACAGTGCTCCAAAGTAATTTGATTAAACAAACCGATACGAATGATCTGCCATAAAAGGCCGAGTACCAAGTGCGGCGTACCCTTGGACAAATAATGCGCGTCGATGTTCACGACGCTACAACCAATTGACTGTGCCGATGTAAGAGCCAACGTTAAATTTTCTAGTTTGGTGTAAACTTTCAAGTTCTTCTTATTAATGACGCGTTCGTCTATCGTATCCGGACAGGAATGATTAATGACTTTACTGGAAACAAAACGAAAACGGTCATATTTAAAACATAATTCAATGTTAGCATGTGAAACGTTACCATAACAAAATGCCATCTTTGACAGCTTCGTACAAGTTTTTACCTTCGGGATCGATAGGTAATATATGTTTTAGGTCCGCGTCTTGTGCAAGATTGGAATTGATCCAATCGGAGAACGCAAGTTGCTCTTCGAAACGGACCGAATGCGTGGTACCTTCGTTCGATGCATCGGACGTACCACCTAAATGCTGCAAATTTTCCTTGCGGGTTACCTGCTGCTTGAAGGTGCTAGCAACTTCGCTTGCTTTCAAATTGCAATAGATCGACTCGAATTCGCTAAACGACAGTTTGCCATCGCTCATGAATCCTTTCCTATTTTTAAAGTCCTCTTCCATCTGGCGGACCTTCCATCCTGGCAATTTGACGCCGCACACGTCGAGAGCTTCTTTCAGTTCGCTTAAGTCAATATGTCCATCGCCGTTCTTATCAATCTGGAAGTACAAGTAGCATTTTTTAGTTTTCATTACTATCTCGCTAGTTCAATTCTTTATTATTGATATATGGTGATTGCGGGCATTCGTACAGTTCTTCCATTCAATGTGGTAACATCTATTTCAGAAGTTTATAAAAAATAATATTCCAATTAGCCTTGACACTTCTAAATATAGTTGACTGCATTTTAATCGATATTATTACACAAAAATATATTGGTCGAATCCTTAATTTATATATCATCTGACTCATTTTTATTTAAATTAACTCGCGCCTTTGCTATTGTTGTAATACGAATGATCCACGTGTCTTGCAACATTAACAAATATTTGTCTTTTCGGGGGCAGCTAAGTATATTATCTGTTAGGGAGTATCCATTCCATGTGCAACCAATGTTTTATTAAAGTCATCCTGACCGATAAGAACTACAGGATGTGATACCCAGGAAGAACTATCATCACATCCTGGTGTAGGGTCTAATAACAAAGAAAAATCTTCATATATATTGCACATTGTTGTTAAACTTGAAGACTACATTTTTATTAAACAAATTTAGTTATAGTAAGTGAGAATTTGAGAGCTGCAAACTGAGTATTTTATCTAACTAATATGTCCGTAGAATTTAATCCTTTCATTATATCATAAAACTGATATTAATCGTTAATTAATCGTATTTTTTAATTTATGGTATTAGATTATTGTATGATTGTTACTTAATACTTTATATAAAGATAAAGTTCACATGTATGTACTTACATTATTATCAGTAAATATTTAATCAAATTATTTTACCTTTAATGATTACAAAGTGCGAAATATAAGTTGGTGTCAAATAATTCTCCGAAGGTGAAATATGATAGCATAAAATAGAGGATTAAATGATATTTTTTATTGCAATTATGCTAACTCCAATGTATATGATATCAAATATCGTATTTCATGCTTATGTAAGCAAGAAATAATATTTTGCTAAAAATTATGGAAAAAAGACCGTATTTACTGGCTTTTAAAACGCCATAAGACGCACCTAAATTTCCTTAGAAATGAAGAAAAGTCAAAAACAGAAAAAAAAAGTTATTATCAAAAAATGTAATCAAAGAAGAATAATTGTGTGGGCAATTTTGCCCTGGTAAGTCTTCACCGAATATAAGACGTAGCATAAATTCAGACGCGAAAATATGAAAATAATGCGTCTTATATGCGAATAAATACCATATTTCGTAACATGCATGGTATAACCTAGAAAGTTTCTGTATGAGTAAGATTTATTTAATTATTGTTCTCTGAGTCATACAAAACAATTTGTTAGTAATATAATTTCATTTATACAAATATAATTGAAAAATGTTTTCATCGACATATGCACAACTGGTCTCTAATCAAACAAATCCAACTCGAAACATTGCAAAATATTTACGACTGATTTTATTTATTAAAATGTAGAAATCGTATTAAGGTGAATGCAATTAAAAATGATTTAAGTAATGCATTTGATATAATGTAATCACATATATTATATTGAAAATAGGCGTTGCAAATAAAATGTCACGTCATATTTGTTTTATGCGCGAAATTCTTCAATTAAAGTGGAAAATGATGAGAACAAATGAATTCCAAACATAATTTAAACATGCCCACGAATATATCTTACCAAAGTAAATTGTTCGTTGATTTCGGCTTTTTCTTCTGCAGTCAATTTTACGTCTCCACAATTAGAGTTGGAGGCCATGTTTTTACATTCCTGTTTATACCTTCTTTTACTCGATTTTTTGAGTGGAGCAGATAAAGGCACCGTGCAGCCAACACAAGATATTAAATCAAACTAAAATTTATCGATTTTAGGCACAAATTTAACCAATTTTGTTATTATTATTTCAAATTCACTCTTCTGGAATGAATAAATTACAAACGAACCACTTGCTTGCGCTACCAACGAACGTTTGATGAATAATCCAAGCGTTGGTCCCCCACTTACCGTTGAGGAATAAACGTAAGCATAAGTATGACTAATTAACGAGTCCGTGCGCAGGAAAGTCTTTCGATTCCTTATCATCCTCATCAAGGTGGGGCAATTTAATAAATAATTAATTTGATTTCCCTGCATTATCAGCGAATTTTAGGATTGGCTTTTCATTCCCCGAAAATAATGATCCCTACGTTAAACAGCAGGTCCGACACGGAGATAAGTTTTCCGCACAACTTCCAATGTTTTCTTTGCAGAATGGCAACTGTTACTTTATGAGGATGGACTTTAAAGATCTACATCAACAATTCATTCTTTCAGTTATTGGATCATAATTAGTATTGATGATGTGCAAATAATATTCATTTATCAGCTTGCAATATATGAAAAGTCCGATTTTGTTATACAGGGTCCGGCAGAAAAGTGTTCCACATTTTAAATGATAAGACCGATTTGGAGGGGATCATCGCTGCCAGAAGTGCGTTTTCTTTTGACATTCGTCAATTATAAAAAGCCTACTTCACCGTTTACGTTACGTTTTAAGTATTTCACTCATTTTTACGAGAGACTGTCAAAAATGTCTTTGAAATGCTTGCCTCCTTCAAAACTCCGGGGTCTTCGGTTGACGGAATTCATAAGCGTTTCTTGCTGACAAAAGTATACGTATAAATGTCAACGTCATACGACTACAACCTAATAAAATGAAATTATGTTTGCAGATGTTTCAAATTAAAAAAAGACAGATATATGAATTAAAATTCAACATAAAAGAAATTGATTAAATTAGTTTATTGCCATTTAGTTTTACGAAGTCAATATTCGTCTGGGTTCTATTTGTAATTCAAGACAAGCTTAATCATAATTTAACACCGGAAACTCTTCTACATTAATACCAACAAATAAAAATATATTCGATTTGAAAGTTTAAGAAATTCAGTTAACGTATTACCTTAAAAAATAAGAAAATTGTTTAATCTAATCATCTATTAAGTAGTTCAAGTAGTCTGTATGGATACGAAATATGTCGTTAACTGTACATAAACGAGAAGATAATCTATAAATATAAATTGGAACTTCAGAGATTCCATTATACTAGGAAAATGATAGACTTTCATTTGACGCAGATGGTGTGATGTAATTTAATGAAGAGTTTTCAATTGAATGGATACGCGCGGCTGCGGCCTTATTTTACTTGATAACAGTTTAAAGGGATGAAAATCATTTAGGACCTTAGAGGTGGTTTCAGTATTTGCTAAGGAGCAACAGAATGCAGAGAGCCGAGAAGCGTTTCAATTTAATATTGAAGCGGTTGCAAAATTCTAATTTGAAAAATGAGACCATAAATAATTTGGAAATAATTAATATTATGTGCAAAAGGGATAAACCGTTTAATAATTGTGCTTTCATATACAATTGCATCATTGCTCTTACCCTTTTGGGGGCTATTTTTGCATTATCTCCGTACATCTACACCGACGACGTAAGTAGTTGCGAATGATATTTAACAATAATTTCATACGTTGAATTTATTCAAATTTAGTGCTATTTGGAATCGCCTGCAGATAATAGCAAAGTGTTTCGCGAACCTGTTAATTGCGATATGTGCTTAAACGTTAAGGGAGTCGATAAAGTGCAGAATATATCGCAAGAAGATTTCGATTTAATGTACGTCGCCAAATTGCGACCTGTCGTCGTTACCGATGGCACAAGAGATTGGTCACCGATAAAAACTTTCAGCTTCGACTTCTTTAAGAAGCTTTACGAAGATAATCCAGAAAACACGAACGACGAATGCCAATTTTTTCCCTACAAGACCGAGTTTAAGTCATTGAGAGAAGCTTTGAACATGAGCGTGGCTCGATCAAAATTGGAACCTGGAACCGAAAGTTGGTACATCGGTTGGAGTAATTGCAACGATAACGCTGGCAAAATTTTGCGATCGTTTTATAAAAAACCGTACTTCTTTCCCGAGACGACGGAGAACATTGCTCTCAGTTGGATTTTTATGGGTGGTCCTGGTTTTGGCGCACATATGCACGTCGATAACGTTAAATATCCGTCGTGGCAAGCACAATTGAGCGGAAGGAAAAATTGGCGATTGGTGCCACCACCGGAATGTTATTATCGGTGCGAAGAAATCAACGTGACCGTCAATCCCGGCGAAATAAGTATTCCTGTGAACATCACCCGGTTGACTGATATTAATTGAATTTGATTTTTTAGTTGTTTTGGATACGAATCGTTGGTATCACGCAACATTGGTCTTGCCTGGCGAAATAAGTATAACGATTGGTTCGGAGTTCGATTAAACTAGCTGGTTTAATATTTCGCAAAGACGTGTTGAACGTCCGTCTTAAGATGTTGTTTGGCCTCATTGTATGCACAATTTCGTTAAACTTGTATTTACTTATTCACTTTGTAACAAACGAATGATTTCAATGATGCCAAACGAGCGAAAGAGAAAAATAAAGTAAGCGAATGATTTCGCCTTATGCGTATAATTAATGTGGTTCATTAAATTTATGCGAATGACATGCTACAATAAAATAAAGAACGAATAACCCTGACTGAGTTTCTTCTGTATCACACTTATATCGATATTTTCACTTTATTTTAGTATATTTTCATTGTTATTATTATCATTAAACGGACACTCCTTAAATGGTTATATTTAATTAAATTGTTCCAAGTCATAAAAATTTTTATCTAATGAATTGCCACTCAGAAAGACAAGCACACAACGCGGCTGATGGCCATAAATCTTTTATTAGATTTCTATTCAAGATTTACCTTTTGTTAATCCACATACTGTACTATGGGATTTAAACTTTCCAAAGAAAGCAAAAGTCATTAAACAATTAATTAGCATTCGATAAACGATGATATTAAGCTGTCTCAAGAAACTTGCAGTTTTGCGAACAGTACTAATTTGAATTCAGCAAGAGGTGATTTCGAGGAAACGCCGATATTATGCGTCCTTTTCCCTGTGAAGGCGTAATCCACCATAAATAAATACGAAAGCTTCACACTTTTGTGACAGAATGCATAGTTCTTGTCTTAAGGAACTAAGAAACTCCGTTAATTGGTATTACAAAATGTTAATTGATTTTGATTCATGTTTTTTTTTTGTTACTGTTTCCCTTGCCAAAATAGTGCTAAGCCTTTCAAAACTGCCATTTATCAAATAATCATTTCATTTTTATTAAGTTTGCAAAATTTTGTTATTCAAATATGATGTTTAATTAAAAGCTGGAAGGGAAATTACGTTGTTGTTGCGTCTGCGAATTAAATGGTACACTCTGTATAAGCTACTGTGTGTACCATGTAGCCATAAAAGAATAAATGTAAATTTGATTTCGATTTATGGGTTTTCCTTTATTGCTTTTTTGTTTCCTTTGCAAGAAATTGTTCGCCTTTTATAAATGCCATTCATTCAGCTTCTTTTTGTTAAGAGCAATGCTTGCAAAATGTTATTGCTCAAATCCTTTGTTAAAACCTGTGGGGTAAATTACAAGTTTGTTATGTCTTAGTTGGCTACTGTTGGTCTTCTGGTTCGTACTGTACCATTATTCAGACATAACAAAAAATTTATAGCAAATTGATTTCGATTTATTGTTGCATTCTTTATTGGCTATTATTGATTCGTTTACAAGGGATAAGGGTGAAGTTCTTGGAAATTTAAATGTTTGCAGAACTTTATTAACGACTTAAATATGTAGTTGCCACTTGTGAGGTCTGTTTCGTCTAAAGTTTATTAGAATTGTAAATGCAATCTTTTATTGCCATATACAGGGTGTCCCAATATTGACGCGACGGAGAACGTCGCCCAAATCGTTGACTTTATAGAAAGTGTTTTTAAATAAGAAGACTACAACCTAGAAATAATTTCCAGGACTTTGCATAGACAGGAAATTGCTAATTTGTCTGCTATTTTAAATAGAATGATATAGATAAAGATAAAAAATTGAATTTAATTTAATAAAAGGACATTTTAATTATGTACGAATTTTGTTTTTATTTTTGAAATTTCTTATCACATAACAATATCGTCACTAATTCATACTAATCGAAGAAACAAGATATTATTTGCAGGTGTGCAATGCAATACGAAACAAATTAGCACGTGCAACTAATTAATTAATTGATAATAAGTATCTGGCATAAACTGTTAAACTGTTTCTCGAAAAGTATCAGATTCTTAAATGTTAATCAAGTTCATTTGAAAATAAAATGAAACGATTCCCATTAACACATTTTTATTGTATTTTAATTAATTAATGTTAATAAAACACATTTGGCGCGTCGGGTCTAGTGCAAGATAAGAAAAAAGCGAATGAATCTCGATGTAAAACTCACAATTGAACTCTAATTAATCGATCATTAATATTTGTTTGTTCCTAATATGGATTTAGGGATTAGGTTGTTCTAATTGTTTGAAGAGTAAAACTAAATTCTGAATAATATATTTACATACATAGTTTATACTTTATTTAAATAAATACATTTTATTTCCTTATTTATGTATCTTCGTTTCTTTTAAGTGTCTACTACGCTGTGTTATAAGAACAATACAAAAAAAATCAATAAATAAGCTTTTAATTATGTTAAAATTATTCACGAATTTTGATTTTGCTTTTTTAAATATCGTTATCTAAAGAGTATCATTTGATTGCTTCCTATCTCATAACAATGTCGTCACTAATTCATGCTAAACCTAAGAAACAAGATATTCATTGCAAGTGTGCAATGCAATACGAAACCAATTAGTATCGGCGCATGAAACTAATTAATTAATTGATAATAATTATCTGTGATAAACTGTTTAGTATTTCTGTTCTTGAAAAGTATCAGATTCTTAAATGTTTTTCACTTGAAAGAAAATGAAATAATTTCCTTTAATGGAATTCTAAACGCACATTTTATTGACTTTACTAACTATGATATCCGATAATAAGCGCAGTAATCACTTCTACACTGATGATGATAATAATAATGATTATAATTATTATTATATAAATAAGTGACGTTTTTTCCTTTTTTGTCATTTTTAATTAACTTTGGCACGTTTTGTTTAATTTAATACTTTTTGTAATAATTCAAACTCTTTCATTCCTCCTTCATCTTCTTAAGATTATCAACATCTATCCAATGCAAGCCCTCTTTTTTTCGTAATAACAAAGCTCAACAATCTAGAATTTCAGAAACTCGTTTTAATTTTTAATATCAAAGAAAGCTCGTTAATAATTTGATTATTCATCAATTCTTCTATATTCTCATATATTGTTTATTAAAAGGATTAACAAATATTTTCTCTATACTTTTCTTTAATATAAAATATGATTAGATTTAATAAATATAAAGATTTAAAAAATTATTAATAAGAAAACCGTTAATTATGTATATTAATTTTATATACAGGATGTTCTAACAAAAGCTATCGTTTCTGTCTTTTTATATAGTTTCGTTTATGGGCGGAGAGTAATCTTCATTATCCTATACTAGTAGTGATAGTTCACGATTAGAAAGACTATTTCATTGATTTATATTAGAAATTATCGTTTCATATCGAATAATTTTCATTTGAAGATCCTGTATTTGAAAATTTAAACTTTTCTTTTGAGCATAATTAATTTCTTTTTGGGTACGGTGTCCTTTTCATTATTCGCCACTAGAATGCACAATAAGTTGTGATCGTCTGCCTTTTTGCTAATTATATAGTTAATATTTTTCTGCGTGTGTATCTGTGTGTATTTAATAAATATATGAATAATTACATGTAATTTAACTTTTTGTTATCGTTAATCGCTAAGTGTAAGTTGACTATATGTAATTCAATAAGTTATCATCATTGTGCAACACATACATTCAATATAAAGCTAATTATAGTGTTACAGTTTCCTTGCTTGATTTCATTTTACGCACTATTTTCATCTTACAAATCTCATTAAACCATAATTATCATATTCTTCAGTAACAATTACACATCAAAGTTTTAATAAACTATGATGATCCAATATTTCTAGTTCATAACTAACGAATTATAAGTAACTTTCTGACAATTTCGATCTCGTTTTAAACGTTTCGCAATTAATTCAAAGTAAGTTAATCCTTTAATTACTGTAATTTCCTTTATATTCATTCTTTATCATTTCTATTTGTTGTTATCATTAACATAAAAAAACAAAGGCAGCGAACTTAATTAGTTCAATATGTCGCAATGTTTCTCAAATATTATTAGAGGGACTTTATTCGTTTCCTTGCAGAATCACAATTATTTGAGTGCGAAACGATAGATTATCATACTAAATGGAATTCGATAATCGATCTCATTTTAATAAACCAAGATAAGTCTTTTAAGCGTATTCATTGCAATATTTCATATATCGAGGACGAATTTGCTGAAAATAGATTGACATTAAATTTACATCTAAACATGATGGAACATTTTAACCGGTTTGCTGTACGAATTTACAAAATATTTTGGCTGGAATTTGAGAAACACTGACCGTAATTGATGAACGTCATTCCTAGTTATTGATTTTCTTTCCTTATTTTGCATTTAAATAATCATTACTGAATCAACGGCGAACTTTGGCTATCGCTGAAATCTAACGTGTAATACATGTCGGTCGTGTCCAATGATGGCACGCTGCGGCTTGGGGTAGCCATCGGGGCCTTGTCCTTGCCGCTGAACCATTCGCTGGACACAACGAACACCGCAATGAAATCCACAACAAAATAATTGCTCGAATCAATTACCTGTTAACCGGCGCCGAGACTTCGGGCACTCTAGCCGTCGTCTTGCTCCTCAAATACTGTCTGGCGTCCATCAAACAATTCTTGTAGGTGTTGTTTACCCGACAATGGCACACGGTTACCTAAAAATCAACCGATAAATCGTGAAAATTCGCGATATTCTTAACGAACGCACGATTAAAGCGACGATTACGAAAGCGCACGCCAAAGTACCGGCGGCGATGTACAAGTTATGCACGTGATCGAGACGAATCGATATCGGCACCTGCAAATCTAACTCGTTCTCTTTATTATCCTGATCGGAATCGGTGATCGTTTCAACGACGAATTCATCTGAAACCGATCGAATTAATCGGAACTGTCGGACGAACGAGCGAACGACTGCAAATTATTTACCGCCGCATATCTTTCCGGTAAATCCCGGTTTGCACGCGCAATAAAACGAATCCATACTGCTCCAGCAGGTGCCGCCGTTGATGCATGGATTCGTGCTGCATGCCTGCAACGAATCTCGTTTAGTACGCAAACCGATCTTTATTGGAGAACGTTTATACGAACAGCACGCGTCGGCATCATGCAATCGCCTTTGTTCGGACACTCGCAAGAATAGTTGTTGCCGTTGTCGACGCAATATTTTGGTTCCGGGCATGGATTCGGTTCGCACAAATCGACCTGAACGAATTTCATCTTTATAGCATGAATTTAAAACGAACTCAAAACCTTGTTATTTACAAACTGTTGCAAAACTCTAAGCCCAAAAGTGACATGGAAGCCATGAAGAATCGTCGAATTGAAAATTGAGTTTAATGAACGAAATGGTCGTTGTTTTACGACAGTTTGCTGGGAGTCGTCGCATTTGCGTTTACTTTAATTTCGCAGCGCTTCCCTGTGAAGCCGCGTCCGCAGCTGCAGGTGAATTCGCCAATGTGATCGGTACAGGTGCCGCCGTTCAGACAAGGCGACGAAATGCATTCGTTGTACTCGTCCTCGCAATGGTGTCCGGTGAAGCCTGGCTGACAGAAGCACTTGTAGCCGTTCTCCTGGTCGATGCAAATGCCGTGGACGCAAGGCGACGACTCGCATTCGTTCAAATTCTGCTGACACCTGCGGCCAGCAAAACCCTTCGGACATTGGCACACGAACTCGGTTAGGTTTCCATGGCACGTGGCGCCGTTTTGACAAGGTTTCGACGCACACGGGTCAGATATGTCCGAGCATGTCTTACCGCCATACCCTGAGCAACGTTACAAAAAGGAGATTTTAAATTAGATAAAAGGATATTGATCGTTTTCTATTAGGTACCATATGGGCAAAGGCATTGAAACGTTTTGCCTTCGTGCCCTTGCGAAATGTCGACGCAAATCCCGTTGTTCTTGCACGGCTTCTGATAACACGCGTCCAATTCTTCGCAATGCGAGCCAATGTAACCGGGACAACACTGGCATTCGTAACCGTCCATCGAGCGTGTCGAATAGCAGACGCCCTTGCCGGAGCAATCCTTATTTTCGCCGCAATTGTCCGATTTGACAATCACCTTCAGTCGAATGCACCGATCGCCCCATAAACTCGAAACAACTAAAAATGAGCAATTCGCGTAGAAAACGCGGACGAAATGACGAAATTTTCGAATTACCAATTAACAAGTTGATTCCTTCCGTCAGATCTTTGTCGTATAACGTGACCAACTTTTGATTATCGACTTTCAATGGGTTTATGTCTAATAAATTGCCGCCGATCACGTCGCAATTATCGTAACCGTTCCTAGTCACCTGATATACGGCCGTCGGTGGCTCGTACATCACTCTGAAACGAAATCGTGATCACTTCGCCCACAACCGAGACCCTTTAGATGGTTCACCTGTCATTCGATTGGTTCACATTCATTCGCGAGTCGATTAGCAGTCCGTCGTCGATTCGAACTAATAGAACGTCGTCGCTTTGTATTTCGATGGTACCGGCCCAAATGAGACCATACTTTGTGTAATTCTTAACATCGGTCTCGTTAGTGTCACTACGGCCGTTCAGACGCTGGGAGCGCTTATTCTTCACTCTAGGCTGTATAACTATGCTAATACGGCCGTTCAGCCGCTGGAGCGCTTATTCTTCACTCTAGACTATATAACTATGCTAATATGGCCGTTCAGACGCTGGAGCGCTTATTCTTCACTCAAGACTGTATAACTATGCTAATACGGCCGTTCAGACGCTGGGAGCGCTTATTCTTCACTCTAGGCTGTATAACTATGCTAATACGGCCGTTCAGACGCTGGGAGCGCTTATTCTTTACTCTAGGCTGTATAACTATGCTAATACGGCCGTTCAGACGCTGGGAGCGCTTATTCTTCACTCTAGGCTGTATAACTATGCTTATACGGCCGTTCAGACGCTGGGAGCGCTTATTCTTCACTCTAGGCTGTATGACTATGCTAATACGGCCGTTCAGACGCTGGGAGCGCTTATTCTTCACTCTAGGCTGTATAACTATGCTAATACGGCCGTTCAGCCGCTGGGAGCGCTTATTCTTCACTCTAGACTGTATAACTATGCTAATATGGCCGTTCAGACGCTGGGAGCGCTTATTCTTCACTCTAGGCTGTATAACTATGCTAATACGGCCGTTCAGACGCTGGGAGCGCTTATTCTTCACTCTAGGCTGTATAACTATGCTAATACGGCCGTTCAGACGCTGGGAGCGCTTATTCTTCACTCTAGGCTGTATAACTATGCTAATACGGCCGTTCAGACGCTGGGAGCGCTTATTCTTCACTCTAGGCTGTATAACTATGCTAATACGGCCGTTCAGACGCTGGGAGCGCTTATTCTTCACTCTAGGCTGTATAACTATGCTAATACGGCCGTTCAGACGCTGGGAGCGCTTATTCTTCATTCTAGGCTGTATAACTATGCTAATACGGCCGTTCAGACGCTGGGAGCGCTTATTCTTCACTCTAGGCTGTATAACTATGCTAATACGGCCGTTCAGACGCTGGAGCGCTTATTCTTCACTCCTGACTGTATAACTATGCTAATACGGCCGTTCAGACGCTGGGAGCGCTTATTCTTCACTCTAGACTGTATAACTATGCTAATACGGCCGTTCAGACGCTGGGAGCGCTTATTCTTCACTCTAGACTGTATAACTATGCTAATACGGCCGTTCAGACTCTGGGAGCGCTTATTCTTCACTCTAGGCTGTATAACTATGCTTATACGGCCGTTCAGACGCTGGGAGCGCTTATTCTTCACTCTAGGCTGTATGACTATGCTAATACGGCCGTTCAGACGCTGGGAGCGCTTATTCTTCACTCTAGGCTGTATAACTATGCTAATACGGCCGTTCAGCCGCTGGGAGCGCTTATTCTTCACTCTAGACTATATAACTATGCTAATATGGCCGTTCAGACGCTGGGAGCGCTTATTCTTCACTCAAGACTGTATAACTATGCTAATACGGCCTTTCAGACGCTGGAGCGCTTATTCTTCACTCTAGGCTGTATAACTATGCTAATACGGCCGTTCAGACGCTGGAGCGCTTATTCTTTACTCTAGGCTGTATAACTATGCTAATACGGCCGTTCAGACGCTGGGAGCGCTTATTCTCACTCTAGGCTGTATAACTATGCTCATACGGCCGTTCAGACGCTGGGAGCGCTTATTCTTCACTCTAGGTTGTATAACTATGCTAATACGGCCGTTCAGACGCTGGGAGCGCTTATTCTTTACTATAGGCTGTATAACTATGCTAATACGGCCGTTCAGACGCTGGGAGCGCTTATTCTTCACTCTAAGCTGTATAACTATGCTAATACGGCCGTTCAGACGCTGGGAGCGCTTATTCTTTGCTATAGGCTGTATAACTATACTAATACGGCCGTTCAGACGCTGGGAGCGCTTATTCTTCACTCTAGACTGTATAACTATGCTAATACGGCCGTTCAGACGCTGGGAGCGCTTATTCTTCACTCTAGGCTGTATAACTATGCTTATACGGCCGTTCAGACGCTGGGAGCGCTTATTCTTCACTCTAGGCTCTATGACTATGCTAATACGGCCGTTCAGACGCTGGGAGCGCTTATTCTTCACTCTAGGCTGTATAACTATGCTAATACGGCCGTTCAGACGCTGGGAGCGCTTATTCTTCACTCTAGACTGTATAACTATGCTAATATGGCCGTTCAGACGCTGGGAGCGCTTATTCTTCACTCAAGACTGTATAACTATGCTAATACGGCCGTTCAGACGCTGGGAGCGCTTATTCTTCACTCTAGGCTGTATAACTATGCTAATACGGCCGTTCAGACGCTGGAGCGCTTATTCTTCACTCTAGGCTGTATGACTATGCTAATACGGCCGTTCAGACGCTGGGAGCGCTTATTCTTCACTCTAGGCTGTATAACTATGCTAATACGGCCGTTCAGACGCTGGGAGCGCTTATTCTTCACTGTAGGCTGTGTAACTATGCTAATACGGCTGTTCAGACGCTGGGAGCGCTTATTCTTCACTCTAGGCTGTATAACTATGCTAATACGGCCGTTCAGACGCTGGGAGCGCTTATTCTTCACTCTAGACTGTATAACTATGCTA